>LD689012.1:2418298-2501110 GCA_003118335.3 Papilio memnon
AATGTACTTCGTGTGTTTTGTTTCTATTTTAATAGTGCGCGGACGAAGTCGCGGGCAACAGCTAGTTAACAATAAAACCTTCTTTGTAATATTTCAGTATAAATAAGATACAAAAGTTCTATCTCAGAATAAAATATAAATTATTGTACAATACAAGCACTACAAGTGTTTATATTATCCAATATGAGTTTAGTTTTGCGGCGCAATCTCGAGCGAGCCAATAGTTCATACTCTTTCAGACAAGAAGCAATATTTCAATTTTGTTCTGCGGCAGAGCTGGGACTTTGCTATAAAGATTTTACAATATAAAATGTTTAAATTTAAATAATATGTGATTATTACTCTAAATTGTATCTGACAGAACAATTTCCGTTTACAAAAAGAATTTATTCATAATCCATGAGCAGTTTCTTATTTTTACGAGCTTGGAAACTCTTATTTAATCTTCGGAAGGATAAATATACAACTACGACATCCAATCATTTAGAAACGTCATAGTCTACATTACCTTAAGAATTGCCATACACAGACTGTATTGTGTATTGCTTGAAGAAGGTGTGGTGATTAACAGTGGTAGAGCCCGCTTTAACATCTTAGCACGAATGGAGCGGCTCGCCCGGTGCAATACCACGATCACACAGAAGACAGGCGTGAAGCAGAAGCAATTCCGCGTTTCGTCTGATGAGTGTGGTGCCGGAGGCCCAACTTTAGTCCCTTTCCCATTCCACCCATTTCTTAAAAGGAAGGGTTTGGATGGGAAAGTGGATTTGACGGTGGAGGAGACGCATAGGAAGGGGAAATATCCTCTTTATGTGCGTCTCCTTCTCCGTCGATTTAGGGTAGGCAACGCATCTGCAATTGCGGATGTCTATGGGCAGCGGTCGCTTCGCCATTTCGGCGGATTTAGGTGGCCGCTTGCTCGTTTGCCACCTTATCGTATAAAAAAAAGGCACTGCACAAAACATTGCCTGTATGTGACTACTCTTGCAGAAGAAGACGATCCTTAGTATTGTATAGTGTGAACGAACTACTATTATCCGTGGTGTGAACTAAGATTTAGTTATAGAATAAATTGCACCATTTTTTTCCGAATACTTTTTTTGGTTCCAGCTTCCAGTTCATCCATTTTCCTGCTCGTGTGAAGGATGTTGTAATGGAGCTTGACGAAAGGCGATAAATTAAGGTGTCTCTAATGGATCACTTGATTTACGGATACTCTCATATCCCTTTCTATTTTACCATTTAGTCTACTGGATATTCCTTTTGATACATTTCCTATATTTCATACAGTTTTTGTTACGGTTTTCCTGTTTAATTTCGTCAAACACGCGACTACAAATAAGCGAATACAACATAGATACATTTGGATTTTTAGAATTTGAATAGTTACTTAATACCTTAAACATTTTCTTAAATATTACGGTTCTAGTTTTAACCCTTAAATGCATCATGTTGCGAAATTTATATATTCCACGTTTTACGTCATTTTATTGAAGTCGTGTGGTATGTGTTTCCGAACGCACTTTGACCATACATAAAGAATATATCGAGTGTTTTTTTTCACATTTTTTCATAATAAATACCTTTTTTTTATACCAGATTTTTTTTTTCATTATTTTTTATGTTATATGTACCTAAATACTTTCCAGGGCACAATAAAAACCATGCATTTAAGGGTTAAGGAAGGGGAGTTTACTAGTATTACCTCAATGCTAAGATTGGTTCTCATTGCCGAAATAACTAAAGAAGGAATTATTGTTTTTAAGACAATGAGAAGATGAGAGAGAACGTTCTTTTGTTTGACATTTTAACAGTGGAAAAACATGGTTACAGAGTGTTTTTTTTTATTACAATACCAGGGTATCAAGAAGTAGAATACCATGGACCATAATATAGCGACTTCATTGGTGCGAGTGTTAAGCGATCTGTAAATCCAGGCATCCATTAAGGATAAAGTAATTTATTGCCTTTCGTCAGGCACCATTTATACTTTCTTCGCAATAGCAGACAAATGGGAGAAATGTACGCCTGATTTAACACTAACTGCGTGAAAAAGTGTACCAAAGGGTTATATAAAAGAATACGAAACTTTTTCCATTACTAAAGGTTTACTGGAAGGTTTCAATATCAATTGTTACTGGATTTCTACAACTTATATATTGAAATACTAGTTTTAACCCACGTCTCCGTCCGCGTGGAAATAAAAATGTAAGCTGTTCTTGACTATCCTCTACATCTATGCCAAATTTCATCGAGATCCGTCCAGCAGTTTAGGCTACAAGTCTAACAAACATTTAAACTTTCGCATTTATAATATTAGTATGATATTATAGGTATTAGTAGGAGTATTTTCGATATATAATAATATTCAAAAACGTAATATTACCTATTGTTAGTTCTGAATAAAATGAAAAACGACTCAATAGATTTTTAAAATTCCTTCACCCATAGGCAGCTGTTCTGAGTATCACAGGTTATTGTCAAGCCAATCGAATCTGTTAGCTAATTTGAATGAAGTCAGCAAATTCCATGTTAAATGAACAATGATATGTATTTTTTGACATTAATAGAATGACTTTGATAAATAGAATGACTGACCAGAACAAAGAAGCTTGCGTTGCTGAACAATTTCGCTGAGGCATGTTACAAACGAATAGAGAAAGTATGGAGTAGGCGATGATTAAAAATTTTCTGTACTTCACCTAAATGTGATATTTGTTTTTTTTAGGACATACAGTTAAGATGAATGTTTAATATTGTATCACACAAAAAAGGCTTGTACGCTAAATAATAATTTGAAATAAATAATAGTTCAGTTTTACTAACTGTTTGCTTGTTGAAATTACATATAACAGTGGTAGAGCCCGCTTTAACATCTTAGCGCGAATGGGCCGGCTCGCCCGGTGCAATACCACGACCACACAGAAGACAGGCGTGAAGTGGAAGCAATTCCGCGTTTCGTCTGATGAGTGTAGTACCGGAGGCCCAACTTTAGTCCCTTTTCCGTTCCACCGTTTTCATATAAGGAGAGGATTGGATGGGAAAGTGGATTTGACGGTTGAGGAGACGCATGGGAAGGGGAAATATCCCTTTATGTGCTTCTCCTCCTCCGTCGATTTATGGTAGACAACGCATCTGCAATTGCGGATGTCTATGGGCAGCGGTCGCTTCGCCATTTCGGCGGATTTAGGTGGTCGCTTGCACGTTTGCCACCTTATCGTATAAAAAAATATATATTAAATTCACTTATCAGGTATCAAATCAAATAAATATGTTAAACGATTTTAAGCATTATTTTTAATAGATTAAATAGGTCCTGTCATAGCAAATAAAGAGTTTCCATTGTTGGTTTTATTTGCGAATTAATAAAAAACTCAACAGTTTTTTGAGTTCCTTTAACGCAATATGCGTCTGTCGTCTCGAATGTGCCGTCATCACTCAACGTCCAACCAAACATCTGAGGAACTAACTTTTTTTCCTATTATATGGCAATTTTCGACCAGCCTGTGACGAAACTGAACGTAATATCTGATCTTTGGCAAAGGATTAACGTATAATTTAATACAAAAATACTATTTTTTATCTCAAGTTAACTGTTTATATAACAATGTCAATTAAAATGCACTTCAAACTTTATTAGGGTTTCATTAGCATATTTATTGGTGTCTAACATTGCCAATTAAATACGCACATTCAACCTCTTTGGTAGTTCTGAAGAGTTCTTATGCTGCCATGAAAGTCGAACTGGCCATGCATAATTAAAAAAATATGCCGATGAGAAAACAAAAGACGATAGCTTTTTATCGTCTTTCGAGAACTACGCTTATTACAAGATTTTGAACAGAATAAATGAATGTTGATGTTTAATTAAGTATTAAAAAAATATATTTCTGCGATAGTTTTATAGGTAAGATATTTTTTCCTTTTTCATATATGTTCAATAACATATAAGATTGTAAAATTTATTTCGAGAGGCCCGTTGTAGCCAATAGCAGAGCTCAATGAAACATGGACTTGGCACGGACGTCACGAAGTCGGGCCAAACTTATGTGTACTATGTATTTTGTATGAAAAAACAAACTTTGACCACAACTTTAGCGTACATAAATAACGTTTATATTAAAATTCATTTTTAAAAACTCTTAATTGAATTATTTAAGGGTTATAACTGTTTCCTAGCAACTGTCAATATTTTTTATCTTATCTGTATAAATATAAAATGTCTAATAAATTATATATTTAGATGTAATTTTAAACAATTAAAATAATTGTAACTAGCGATATTAATTTAAACACTCCATTAGAGATCTCGCCAGGGATGCGCGCCAATTTCCAATCCTTCTAATGGCATTGACAGCTGTCAGCTAGGGACGTGACGTTTATGCCGACAATCTAGTGTTGCGCCAATTCTACAGAACGGTTCTAATTTTCTTCTAACAGTAATCAGTTAAAAATTCCGTTCTGAATTATTTTATGTTTTATTAAAATGGGTAAATTCAAGGTTTAAATAATAATATTCTATACTTAACGTTTTTGTATCACGTTGTTTTCGATGAAACAAAAATGAACTCCATTTATAAAGCATGTACCAAAAAGAGTTTTTGTTAAACGTGTTTTAATGACAAAGTACGTTTGATATTTCTGTTATTCTGTTTAAAACAAAGGGAAATGTTTGCCAGAATGTAGCGGAAAATAAATGGAGGCACAGTATTTCATCCTTTCAAACGAAAGTTTCTGTCATGACAACATATTTTCTTGTTTCCCCTTTCTAGCAAACCTTTGTGCGAATGTGTTAGTGTAACTTTATTTTTGATTAATTTTTAAATAACTCTCTATAAGCGATCTATTTACTAAGATATAGGGTGATGTTCTTTAGACGAGAAAACATATTTTAACTTTTATTTGATCGCGGTAACCACCTGTTTATACGACGATCTCATCTCTATATCTAAGAATTGTTTTGACTTTTTTAAATGAATACGTTTATTCTAATCTAGATGGATTGTTTTATTGCCTTACATGTTTTAAAAGCCATTATTTTTAATATTATATTAGCAAAGTTTTAATTTTAATAACTAACACGAAAAATATATTTTTTATCTATCTATACTAATATAATAAAGCGTAAACACACACTTCTTTGTTGCCTAAGATGTCAGCAATTACAGCATACTTTTGAATAATTCTTTTTTTAATAAAAAGCCCTACACTAACGTTACGTTTAGGCTATATATTTTCACGCCATTAAACTTAGGGGTAAATATTTTGGATAAAAACCCTAATGTTGGAAAGAGACCATAAGTTGCTGCCAACAGTAAGGAAGCAAGATTGCTATAGTAAGGTAATTGGTATTTTGACATTTGCAATTGAGAATTTGGCAAATGTAAGCAATAAAATATTTTTTTTTATAATTACACGCGGATGTAGCCGCACGCGAACTTGCATATAAGTAAATGCTTCACTCTATTCAAAACTTAACAATAGAAGTGCCTTCGGATATTCAAATAGACAAAATAACCGACAGTTTTATTCCTATTCCGAATGTATATAAAATTCTGGACTGCCCATACAACTGTGTAAATGCACAGTTTTGCATGACTTATTTATTTTTAGACCACGCCAGGTGTAAAATATGACTTTTGTAGTACCAGATATAGGCTAGCCAACAACCTGAAAAATAGATTGCTCGTGGTTGAATGTTTGTTGTTGGAAATATCATACATTTTGTTCATCTTTATTATCGTTTATTTTTGTTTTCTTTACTACATTTCGTTCTTTATTTCTCTGTCATCCAACTTGAAGATTTTTTATTAACTCTTTCATGATGGATCAGTATACGTGATTTTATAGTATTGTTAGATAAACTTTAAACTTTTTTAAATCCCCCACTATTAGTTCAAACTCACTCTCTGGACTTCATCTTCGTGAAAATGGTAAATATTAAAAACATAGCCTGTACAATTTATTAAACTTATCACAAGGGATTCACTCAATAGTACACCAGAGTCACCAGTACTTACAGTTCACTTTATTCACTTTTAACACACATACTAACAAACAAACACTTTGACATTATAAAACTATACTTTACGCTTTGTACTTCAACTGAATTATTCAACCGCATGGGATGCCTCTTTTCGAAAATGCACCTCAAGCGCGATGTCAAATACTATTAGCGCCATTTCTTGGCAGCTTATGAAAACAGCGGTGGTATGAAACAAAGTAATACAATGAAACATAGCCTATGTTACTCATTGATACCGTAGCTTTTTAATGGCGAAAGAATTTTCTAAATCGGCCCAGTAGTTTTTGAGTTAATTCAATACGTAGAAAAATCCAAAAACAATCCCGCGACGCCTTCCGCGAGGAATGAAAAAACAAAAGTGAGTAGCCTATGTGTTCTTCCACATTATCATCTACGTCTATGCCAAATTTCATCGAGATACGTTCCGCCGTTTAGGCTGCAAACTCTAACAAACAACAATCCACCCATCCATCCATCTAAACTTTCGCGTTAATAATATTAGTAAGATTTATAGTAACAGATGACTATATTTTTATTTAAGAATATCAGTAAATTGTTAAAGAAGTCCTTGTCTTTATCGTTGATGAAAGTGGCCGCGTGATTTACTGACAGCGCGGTCACCAGACCCTTTGTCAGTTATAAATCAATTGAGTTAAAAGATAAAAGCTTTCCTGAGATTTCTTCCCGAGGTCTTATAGCCTTCACTCGATTGGTGACTGCACATTACTTCCTGTTACTTATCCAACTTATTTTATCAGGAACCCGACAAAAAGAAGTTATATACTAAAGCTAGTCAAACCACTTATAATTCTATTGTTTAAGGCAATTAAGTAGTTATCGTAGTTGATGCAAATTGTTGCCTAAATTAAAAATGTTAGGATGTTTGACGTCGAAAAATAGGTAAAATGTTTTGTAAAATAAAAAAGCTAAGAAAAGATAATCATTATTTTCAAAAGTCGGCTATTTTTAAGAATAAGAATTTACTTAAGTAATCATACTAATATTATAAATGCGAAAGTTTAGATGGATGGATGGATGTTTGTTAGAGTTTGTAGCCTAAACGGCTGAACGGATTTCGATGAAATTTGGTACAGATGCAGAGGATAGTCTGGAAGAACACATAGGCTACTCACTTTGTTTTTTTTTTTAATTTTTAAGTCGCGGGCGAAAGCTAGTATTAAATATAAAGTTACGCTTCTTTTTCTGGATGACATTCACTTTGAATATATCGGCGTTAGAATTTGGTATAACATTGTGTATTTCGCAGCAAATATTTTCTAGCAAAGAAGACAATTTATTAAGCTATTCCGACATCAGCTATCAGATGGACCACACAAGGGTGCAGTAAATTCATGTAATTGAACCGACCGCGTGAAACATTCTTGATATATGGCCAGACGTGGACAGGTTTAAAATAGTTATAAAATGTTAGATACTGTATTTACAAGTTTTGCGGTTAACGTAATATATTGTACGAATAAAAATGTTCTTATTTAATGTTTTCTTTTTTTCCTTTAAATGTAGCACAAAGTAATTTCCCTAAATCGTTTTGGAAACAAAATGTTCTTCAAAGCAGAGAAAGCTATTTCAATATTTTTAGTATAAACTAGCTTTCGCCCGCGACTACGTCCGCGATTAATTAAAAAAAATTAAGCTATCTGTTCTTCCAGACTATCGTCTACATCTATGTCAAATTTAATCGAGATCCATTGAGCAGTTTAGGCTACAAACTCTAACAAACATCCATCCAACTAAACTTTCGCATTTATAATATTAGTAAGATTATACCGTAAAATTATATCGGTATTATTTTGTTTTGTGTTATTTTTCCAATTGCTATCACACTGAAAACCGCAACTTTCTTTTAAACAACTTGGAGTTCTATAGGGCGTAGTTTAAAATACTTTTCTCGAAGTTTCATTTCTGTTCGCGTTCCAATTTAGATCGTATGAGTTTCATGTACTTCTACTTAAGTTTCTTTGCTTTATAGAGCAAGATATTTTCGATCACATGTTTGAATAAGTTTCTGTTAAAAAAAAAACAAGTTTTACTAGCAGCGTTTAAGTATAAAGAGAAAATATGTTCGTCTTTACTACAGTCACGTAGATATCCAATCGAGAAAAGAGGCACAGAGAGACTTGGGTCCATTTATATTGATCATTGACCCCTTTCGAAAAACAAAGAGATTTCCTAACTTACATGGACACTACAAGGTCAAAAAATAACGATGAAACTCTGCGGGAATTTCAATGTTTATTTTTTTGTTTATTTACTCCAGTTACAAAAGATACATTGTGTGGATTTTAGTATTGATCCATCGTTTTATATTTTCTTTCACCATTCATGCTTTTCTTAATCTTTATAAAAGACTAGCTGTCGCTCGCGACTTCTTTTTTTTTCTTTATACAATAAGGCGGCAAACGAGCAAGCGACCACCTAAATCCGCGGAAATGGCGAAGCGACCGCTGCTCATAGACATCCGCAATTGCAGATGCGTTGCCTACCCTAAATCGACGGAGGAGGAGACGCACATAAAGAGGATATTTCACCCTCCTATGCGTCTCCTCCACCGTCAAATCCACTTTCCCATCCAAACCCTTCCTTATAAGAAAAGGGTGGAACGGGAAAGGGACTAAAGTTGGGCCTCCGGCACCACACTCATCAGACGAAACGCGGAATTGCTCCCGCTTCACGCCTGTCTTCTGTGTGATCGTGGTATTGCACCGGCCGGGCCAACCCATTCGTGCTAAGATGTTAAAGCGGGCTCTACCACTGTGACTTCGCCCGCGTGAAAATAAAAAATAATAAAAAACACAGCCTATGTTATTCACAGATAAATTACCTTTGTAATGGTGAAAGATTTTTTTAAATCGGTCCAGTAGTTTTTACGTGAATCGAATACATACAAAAATACAAATGTTTCCTCTTTATAATATTAGTATAGATTATTTTCCTTTTCGCGTGTCGTATTTTCTTTATCACCGCATGCACCTTTGTTTACCTTTTGCACCTTAATTGGTCAAAAACTATAGTGAGTTTTTAGCTAACATAATGGATTACTTACAGCTTATATAGTTTGAATAAAAGATAACATTAAGTACATAGAAATAATTAGAGATCCATGTACTTAAAGGGGGTCTTAATGCGTACGGCGCGGCGGAAATGTTGTGAGGCGTCTTAATTAACTACGATCGTCGTTTGATCTCCGTCAAAGCTCATTTTACGGGTCGACGATTCACTATCATTTAGGAAAGGAATCACCGTCACTAGTGTTTGACGATAATAATACTTTCAAATTAAATTAGAAGACTATTTAACACGGATGAATTTCTAATAATCATACTAATATTATAAATGCGAAAATTTAGATGGATGGATGTTTGTTAGAGTTTGTAGCCTAAACAGCTGATCGGATCTGAATGAAATTTGGCATAGATGTAGAACATAGTCTGGAAGAACACATAGACCATTTTTTTTATTCCACGCTAACGGAGTCGCGGGCAAAAGCTAGTAATTATTATACATAGAAACTATATAAATTAAAACTCGGCTAAACTCACGTGAAAACACTCCGGTGTAGGCACCAACCAGTTTCAGACCCGTCGGGGGTCACGGGGGGGTTGCGGGCTATGGCACGCACTGACCGTCGCGTCGCGATAGCGAATATAGCCGGTAACCACTCACCCTGAAGAAGGACCCCCGACGAGTCTGAAACTGGTTGGTGCCTACACCGCAGTGTTTTCACGTGAGTTTAGCCGTGTTATAATTTATATGGTACTAGTTGTTGCACGCGACTTCGCCCGCGTGAAATTATAAAATAATAAAAAAATGTATGCCTATGTTACTCACTGATAACGTAGCTTTCTAACGGTGAAAGAATTTTTGTAATCGGCCCAGTAATTTTTGTTTTATTTCAATACTTACAAAAATACAAATCTTTCCTCTTTATAATATTAACATAGATAATGTCTCACGGAAGTTTTAATAAGTTAAATAGAATCTATCTGTTCGTATGAAGGGATAAAGATCAAGCGTCGAAAGTAATGTTACCCAATTTGGAGACCTAATTGAGATATTTTGAAAAAAATAAGATAATTGAAAAGAAAGTATTTCATGTACTTTGTTTGCTAATTATAACTAAGTATTAAAATGTTCTACTTGAATTTAAATGCGACACAAAACAGTAAGCAGCTATAAATGAAGGAAAAAAAGGGAATTCTTTGTTTCTATTTTATTAGTTTCGCCACAGGCAGTACTTTGTGGAACGAATATTTTAACGATAAACATCTTTCAAGACGCTTTTGTTCTGTTTATCGTTACGATTTTGCTGATTTGCCTTGATCTTCTTTCAAACCTTTTTTACGTATGCTGAGAGTCGGATCGTATAGGATATTAAATAGGATTATGATATTCGTTTTATCAATAAACGTATTATTTTACAGTTTGTCGATTATCATACTAATCATACTAATATTATAAATGCGAAAGTTTAGATGGATGTTTGACGGAGTTTTTAGTCAAAACGGCTGAACGGATTTCGATGAAATTTGGTATAGATGTAGAGGGTAGCCTGGAAGAACACATATACTACTCACTTTTGTTTTTTAATTCCACGCGGACGGAGTCGAGGGCGAAAGCTAGTTATTAATATTGGTATCTATTTTTGTGATGATTGTTATATGTTGCCAAAATTGTATTAATTAAAATTCTAAGAGCGGGCGCACATCTTTGACTAAACTATCTCACTATTGGTGTGCGATTGTCGATTGTTTCGCAGCCAATTCAACTGTTTATTTGCACAACTAAAAATAGAGTAGTGTACGCCTCCATATGAGCTCATAGGAATCAAAGCGCGACTAAACAGTTGTGCGATAGTTTAGTCAAAGGTACACGCGCTCTGTAGATATATAAAAATAAAACGATTTATTAATATTTCCTTTTAGAATTTGTGTTCTTCAAGTTAAAATGTAGGTTTCCTATGAAATAAATAAAAAACTCGAGATAAAATAAGCAAAATGAACACATCACGCGTTCGTCGATAAAGTATTCCGTCTTCCTACAAAGGACAATGTGAATAGAAATAATCCACAAAGAGAATTAAACTCTTTTGCTGCATACGAACAATTCTTAGTATATTCCAACGTACTTCTTTATCTATCTATACTAATATAATAAAGCGTAAACACACACTTCTTTGTTGCCTAAGATGTCAGCAATAACAGCATATTTTTGAATAATTAACTTATTAATGAAAAGCCCTACACTTACGTCACGCTTTAGGCTATATATTTTCACGCCATTAAACCTAGGGGGTAAATATTTTGAATAAAAACGCTAATGTGGGAAAGAGACCAAAAGTTGCTGCCAACATCAAGGAACCAAGATTGCCATGGTTTGTCATCATGTCATTTTGACATTTGCAATTGATAATTTGACAAATGTAGGTAAACAATGAAATAAAGTTTTTATAATTTCACGCGGATGAAGCCGCATGGGAACATCTATAATAGTATTATATAAATAGAATATATATAGAGTGATTTTAAAGGTAAAAGGTTTGTAGGGGATCTCAATATGGATCTTGTAAGCCCAAAGTATGTTCCACGATTTTCTATATATCTTCATTTATAAAGTTACTTTTTTATATTCCTTAAAGTCGGATGAACTGAAATTTACCTAAATGTTGTACCTTGTACCTTTTATTGATCATTAAGAATCATCCTGTATACAGTAGACTAATGATAAAACATAATAAAAAGCAGGAAAAAATCGCGTAAATATAATCCTTGACCGTAAAGCAAAGACTAAAATATATTCTGTACTACCGTCGGTGGCTCAGTGTTTTGAGCACTTGACTTGTAATCTACAGGTCTTGGGTCCGAATCCCGCCATCATGTACCAATGTGATTTTTCGAATCTTCATACGTACATAATTTACCCGAAGTTCTTACGGTGAAGGAAAACATCGTGATGCAACCTGCACACATCGGCGAAGAAATTCAAAGATATGTGTGTCAATCAACCCGCACTTGGCCAGCGTGGTTGACTATGGCCTAGTCACCCTAACTTAGGGTAGGCTCCGGTGATGATGATGATGATGATGACTTATACATCTACTTGTATTATATAATAGTAATAGTAATAAATACATTAAAAATAAATAAACATCATACTCCTTAATAACTAGGATAGGAAAATACACATAAGCCGTATGAATTTTGCACCTACTTAAGGAAAAAAGGCATAATTTATAACAGAATCCTGACAGGCTCGCTCAACCGGCCTGCCCGGGGGTGCTGTAAATCCTTATAATTGCATGGCTTCCTATCCTATGTCTTGAAATATAGGCGATAACTTAAGAAGGAAATATTAGAAGGTTAATACCAGTTTAACTCGTTTTGTTTTCCTAATAACTTTCTTAAAGATACGCACCCATACTTCGTAGTTTATAGAGAAAGAAACGTGCAAAATTTTTACGTCACATGAAAACATCCAAAATATTGCTCAACAATGTGTATTAAATCGGTATATGTATGAACCCGCACTAATTGCGACGTCATACCAATCAAATCGTCAAAAATAGAAAGCGTTATTAGTATCTATGTATTAAAAAACGTACAGTCGAGGAAATTCGCGGTGCTCCATTTACAGAATAAAATTATCCTACTTCTTTCAAGACATACTTTGCCACTTCTTAAAAATAATCTGGTAGTAGTGAGTGCAAATGAGGGGATTATAATAAAAAGCCGTGTTTACTGCTCGACTTTTTAGGTATAGAAACATTAAAAAGCTGAGTCCCATTAATTTCCATTTACTTACAAAATGATCAAAGGAACTGCATTTAAGGTGGAATACCGCCAAATTTCCGGACTGTACCATTAGTTGAACAACATTACACCCACAATCAGGTATTCAATATGAATGCACGAGGTATTTGGGCACATGACGTACTAGAAGAATTGATTGCCCAAACAAATTATATAAACCAATAAAAGAACTGAGTAATCAAATTGTAAAGCTTTAATAAAATCTAAATTAAAAGAAAAACACAAAACATTTTAATCTAAAATAAATTCGAATAAACTCTTGACATTATTTATTAGCGTTAATGAGAAGGAGGCCCTTAATGATCTACTTGACTTACAAAACATTTTAAGCGCCTACTTGAAAAGGTACACAGTTATTTTTAACGGTATCTTAGGATTTCAAGAGAGTAATTACAAAAGTTAATTCGTACTGAGATATCAGTTTGAAACTCTTTGCGCATAGAAATGAGTTGTAAATCGTGATAAACGTAAAAAAAATCTAACCGTAACTAAGGTAAGAAAACGAAGAAAAATAGCACTCCTGGGCTGATGCACATTTTATTATTAGTTTTATTAATACTTATTATTTAATTATAACACATATATCTTTATTCGTTATTCTCTATATAATATATTTTACACGATTTGTATAAAAAGAGCACCACCGACTGCGGAATCCGATGACTCAAGCAACCGGTGGTCAGGGCTGTAGAGACAGGAACCTCCTCACCAAGCGTGCGGTTTCTAAAATAACCGCTTTTTGAATCGGGCCCTTAATCCAATTGTCTAGCGAGAGCTTCTTGAGATGTTGGTCGAAGCTCTTCGCTATTAGCTTGTGCACCGAAACGACTATCGGAATTATAGTATTATTAAGAACTTTCAAGGACTTCATTCCGCTTTTTCTGGTTTTTTCCGAAACAATTCACCATTTGGTTAAGGTATCGTTAATTAGTCATTCACACAGGCGGTGTTTTAACGCGGCGTTGACATTTTAATAATAACTATTGTGTAATATTATTTAAGGTAGTACAAGCTAATTACGATTCTTATCTATCTTGTACTCGTACTAGTGTTTAGATACGTTACTGTAGGTTAGTCTTCTATTTAAATATTGTGCCATTATGGGGAATTTATTGGCTGAATGAAGACGATAAAAATGTTCAAGTTCAACTAGACATTAAAATAAAAAAGGCAAAGGTACGGTAAGGCGGAGGCATTGTTTCTTTTCTTTTAGTCAACTTCGTACTTTGAGGATACTTGGTTGTAGGAGGAATACATTATAGCAAATACGTCTTTTCTTCTCTCCTTTCCATTTATTCAGAGGATTATGCTAATTTTTGCAAAGCTTTCTCTTCGACCGCTTTCTTTGTATGTATTTCCTTTATAAAGTTATTTCGTGCTGAGGTTCGCTTGAATTGAACTACAACACGGTGATTAACAAACTTTGATGAAGTAGTAATATAAATATTGCTATTGTTTTTTTTAGGCGTTGTACTAAATTAGACTTCTCTCTCCTTTTTGGTTTAAGTTAAAAGGTGCGCAAGTATTAGTTGTCTTAAATCTATAATTTTTTCTCAAGTCTTTTTGTTTAACTCATATTTCTGACTATATTGAAAAATCTTTTATTGTTATCATCCTACATAAGCAAATTTTTACTTAAACTCACGTTTAGAAGTAAGTTAATAGTCATTGCCAATGCTTGCTCTAGATATAGTAGAGTAGAAAATATTTCTTACTAGCTTTCGCCCTCTTAGACTTAGACTATCCTCTACGTCTATGCCAAATTTCATCGAGATCCGTTCAGCGCTTTCTGCTACAACCTCTAACAAACATCCATCTATGCATCCATCCATCTAAACTTTCGCATTTATAATATTAATAAGAAGTAAGATTAGTAAGATTACGAAGATATCATACTAATATTATAAATGCGAAAGTTTAGCTGGATGGATGAATAGATGAATGTTTGTCAGAGTTTGTAGCCTAAATGGCTGAACGGATTTCGATATAATTTGGTATAGATGTAGAGGGCCGCCTGGAAGAACACATAGGCTACTTACTTTTGTTTTTATTAATCCCACGCGGACGGAGTCGCGGGCGAAAGCTAGTATTTTATAAAGAAAAATATATCGTTAAAATTTTGATAGTAAAACGAACAATGCAACGCAGACGATAGCGATTGAATTTAAATGACGTCATTTGTTAGTATTCTCAATAATATATACAGAGAGCGGGTTCGTTTTATATCTAGCAGATGTGTTTCGGTGTATCAAATCGAACACATTATTCTTGAATCGCATTGAGAAATGAAACATAAAGAAAAAGTGTTTCTTTATGACAAACTCACGAATAGTTCAGTAAATATACCATGATCGTGATTAAAAAACTTTTTGTACTACGAAATTATTTCATAATGATTTTTTTACCCAAAATATTATTGTCCAATTTTTATATATCCCCCATCATAAATTGAAGTTAAGGACAGTTTTTTCAGCTAGTTTAAAAAATATAAACTACAACTAAAACTCGTATTTTCTCTTAAAATGTAATTGCTTCTTTCAAATAAATCCCAAAGGGCTTAATAATCTCAAATGCATATGGCACGAAATATAGTAAAGCGGTAGCATTTAGCGTAGGGGATTCCTCTGCTAAAATATGACTGCCCTCTTAAGGCTCATAATCTAATATAGTTTGTGGGATAATACTACTTTACTGCATATTTGAAATACTTTAAGAATTATTTTAAATTTAATACTACTAAAACTTTAGTATTAAATTTAAAATACACTTTTAAGTGTTTTGTGGCTTTCGTTAATAATAGAACATTAGAAGCGGGCGCACATCTTTGACTAAACCATCGCACAACAGTTGTGCGATTGTCGAGTAAAAATCGAGTAATGTGCGCACCTTCATAGCTCATAGGAATCAAAGCGATTAAACAGTTTTGCGGTAGTTTAGTCAAAGGTGTGCGCGCTCTTACCAAATTTAAAATCCTCTATTCGCGTTAGCATAACACCAATCGAATCTGCAAAATTTACCAATATGTACAGTCAGGGCTCTAGGGTTCCACTTACAGAAAAATTGCCTTGTTCCATTCAATGAGACAAACACCACCCCATTTTAAACACGATATTATGCATGTATTGTAGTGTACTCTAAAAAATCTCCTAACTACGCTTATAGCATCTAAGAATAATTCTAAAAGTCGTCTGTCTGTTCTAATGAATTATCTCTTTCACTTCAATGACTCAAACGTAATAACTGACAATTAATCAAACTATCAAACTAATATTATAAATGCGAAATTTTAGATGGATGGATGGATAGATGGATGGATGGATGTTTGTTAGAGTTTGTAGCCTAAACGGCAGAATGGATCGCGATAAAATTTGGCATAGATATAGAGGATAGTCTGGAAGAACACATAGGCTACTTGCTTTTGTTTTTTTTAATTCCACGCGGACGGAGTCGCGGGCGAAAGCTAGTATGTACATAATTGAAATATTCCCATCTCAGAAAAACAACGTGTTTCGACTGTCGAACGTATTGTATCAATTCATATTGTCAGCTCTTTCATTCTCATGAAGGACAACTGGGACAACAAATGCCAATACAAGTATCACAGCAATGGAATATCATAAGGAAACCGAATAATCCAAAGTACGGTCCCGCATGTAACACTGTCATACCAATATCGTAAACGACCCAAAAGTTTGTACGTAATAAATCTTAAAGGTGGCGACTGACTTGTGCATTTGCTTAAATACACTTCGAATATATTTTCCTTGAGAGCAAAGCTCGTCAAACTTGAATGTTTTAAATGAATACTTGCTTGATTGCGATTTATACATAACTAGCTTTCGCCCGCGACTCCGTCCGCGCGTTATTAAAAAAAACAAAAGTAAGTAGCCTATGTGTTCTTCCAGACTATCCTCTACATCCACACCAAATTTCATCGAGATCCCTTCAGCCGTTTAGGCTACAAACTCTAACAAACATCCATCCATCCATCCATCCATCCATCCATCTAAACTTTCGCATTTATAATATTAGTAAGATTGTATTCAAAACTAGCTTTCACCCGCAATTCCGTCCGCGAGGAATTAAAAAAAACAATAGTGAGAGGTCCATGTGGTCTTCCTGACTATCCTAGGGGATAGTCAGGAATGAATCATAGATGTAGGCATCTATGCCAAATTTCGTCGAAATCCGTTGAGTCGTTTAGGCTATAAACTCTAACAAACATCCATCCAACCATATAAAGTTTCGCATTTATAATATTAGTATGATGGATATATTTATTGCTAGCTTCTGTTTTTTTTTTTTATTAAAAAAGCAGCTTTCTTGCGCTTTTGTTTTAAATTCGAACATGAAAAATGCTTCTGTCGGTTCGTTGACGAATATTCGTACCTTTATCGAGCGAACGCACAAGTTAGCCAGCGCCTTATAGACGTTATTTCAAAAATCTGTTACAAGCGTTACCCATTCATTTGTTGTTCCGTGTATTATTGAATTTTTTAAATTATACTGAACATAAATTAATGCAAACGAAATATTTTCATAATAAAGTTAATAAATAGATTAACTGTAAAACTGCATATTAATTCATATATAGATTCCCAACAATAGGCTCCGAGCCCCTCGGTGGGGACGTATAGTGAGCTGGTGATGATGAACATTTTAATGTAATCGCTTATTCAATTCATTTGTTTTTATTAAAATAAAAGCTGCCAGCTCTTTAATCAACGTTTCATTTTACGATTTAATTCAGTACAGTAAAATACTTAATTCTGATAGAAGTCGTGACAGACTCTCCTATATCCGGATAACGGATAGTCCTTAAAAGGGTCATCCTTTTCAACCAATACATTTTCCTTCGCTTTAGAAAGTAATTTAATGTCAAAAAAGCGTTTAGTACAGATCTCTTATGTAGGGGATAATGATTCAGGATTTTGTTAAATTTATCTCAAATCGAAATAAAAACAATAAATAAAAAAATACTATAGCACTACCACATTCAGAGAACTGTAAGTGTTTATTTAGTTTGAAAAATGAATATGGAATCCTTAAGTATCTTATGGCCGGTTTCTCATTCTTTATTAACCATTCTTTAGTGTTTTTAGTTCGATAACTTCATGAAATGCGTTTCCGAACTACGTAAGTTGAGTTTTACTCCGTTCACACTTGGTTCAACACTAAAGAATCATTAGGTAATGATAAAATAATATTAACTTCAGCAACCCAGCATAAATGACAACCTGCGGCACTAAGTTGCCGTACTAAATCACATCAGAAATATTCATTTGGAAATATTAAAATGCCCATTGAGGGACAAATAAACGGCACTCGCTTTGCGCAGTAAATCAAAGGGATTTTGCTGGTGAATCGACGCTACAAAGAATTTGATTTACACTTGTAAATAAATCAATTTTAAAATAATTGCTGGGTTTGCGTTAATCAAAGCTCGTTTTAAAAATCCTGCCATTCTCTTTCATAATGAAGAGTTTGATCATTGTTGAAAATTTATTAGAGCGCATAGAGCGTCGGTGGCTCAGTGGTTTAAGCACTTGACTTGTAATCTACAGGTCTTATATTCGAATCCCGCCGCCATGTACCAATGTTGTTTTTCGATTTTTAAAATTTTCATATGTACTTAATTTACCCGACGATCTTACGGTGAAGGAAAACATCGTGATGCAACCTGCACATATCGGCGAAGAAATTCAAAGATATGTGCGAAGTCAACAAACCCGCACTTGGCCAGAGTGGTTGACTATGGCCTAGTCACCCTATCTTTAGGGTAGGCTCCGAGCACCTCGGTGGGGACGTATAGTGAGCTGGTGATGATGAAAATTTATTGCTTATAAAAACAACGAAGCTTACGCGCTGGTTCTAGGGAGGCAGAAACCAAGAACTTTCATTCCGTTTGACGTCCTAGCACACTGTGTCTTGTTTCTTGCACGGTTTCTGTTACTCTAAATACAGACCTTTAGTATTTTACTAATCTATTTGGTAAAACCCGTCTCTCGTTTTCGAGTTGTAATTTTCATTTAATTTTACCACGTTAATATTAGTGTAAAATAATATAATAATACTTATCCAATGTTGATAATCGTTAATCACATTAATTGAATTCGGGTAAACCGCTTACAAGTTTTGAATAGCAACCGATACAACAGTTTTCGTTTTGCGACGATACGAAATTTTAAGCTCATTAAAATTCAAATTGGATCATAATAAATCCTATATTTTATAACAAATATCAACAGTATTACTCTAATTGTAAAATAATTCATCCGTATAGCTCTCTGTTAAGAAAACTTTTACATATTGATCAGTCAAATATACGTTTTTGATGTTTTAAATTCAATCATTAACTCACAGTGTATCCTGAACACAAATGAAATTCGAAAGTCCTTTTTTCGATTTTTTTTTTGGGATATAGCGTTGATCAAACCAGGAAGTGTAGATAAAAAAAAAACAAAAAACTTTGAAACAACCGTACTTATACTAACTTATTCTACTTGAATAAAACTGCAACAAAAACTAAAGTAGGTAATCCGTTTTCGTCCGCTCTCGGAAACACATTCGTTTAAAAAAATAATCTTGTTAAACTTCGTTATAAAAATGTAATTGCACATTCGATGTCTTCGAGC
Source organism: Papilio memnon (assembly GCA_003118335.3). Classification (NCBI taxonomy): domain Eukaryota; kingdom Metazoa; phylum Arthropoda; class Insecta; order Lepidoptera; family Papilionidae; genus Papilio; species Papilio memnon. Next base: position 2,437,786 of record LD689012.1, read on the forward strand.
AAATGTAGCGGAATCAATGAGACTTTAAGAAGCCACTGGAACGTTGAAACTGAGATAACAGTCAAGTTGGCAAATAATTTATTGACTTGAGAACTTCTATAGAGCTTTAAACAGAAAATTGACAAAGCTTTTATTGTTGACAATGTTCGAATCTAACCAATACAGAATACAAATACCGTGTTTTGTTTACGTTTAGTTTGAACCGGGATAGTAAATGAAAGTCAAGGACTAGGTTCAAAGGAACCTTATCCATACATTTATATCAACCTTCATATATGATCTCTTCTTCATCATCACCAGCTCACTATGCGTCCCCACCGAGCCTACCCTAAGTTAGGGTGACTAGGGCATAGTCAACCACGCTGGCCAAGTGCGGGTTGGTTGACTTCACTTCATCTCTTCTTACTCATATCCTTTTTCACACAATTCACTGTAAGAGTTTAAAGTAAAACTTTATATGTTTATCGCGTAGCTACAGCGCCATTAGGTCATTAAAAATGTCGTCGTTAAAAATTCCTGCATCAATGTTTCACGCTTTCGACCGTGTTGTGTTTACAATGTTTTTTTTTGTTCTGTAAATTCAACGTGTGCGAGGTAGGGAGTCATCGATTTTCAATACCGAATATACAAAAGCCTTCCATTGTACCGGCTAGCGATTTTAACGGTTCAATTGTTGTGAATTGTGGTCGCGCAGTGACAGAGCTGTTTTTCTTCTGCGCTCGTAAGTTCGATTTGTTTCAGTTCTGTTTTGTCTTGTTTGCTTTATCGTCTGAATATTTGGTACGTTAAAAGTGCTTTTATTCTTATACTTTGGCCAGCGACTTCGCATGGAATTAAAACATATGTAAGTAGTCTATCTGTTCTTCCAGACTACATCTATGTCAAATTTCAGCAGTTTAGGCTACAAACATCCATCCATATTAAGCTTTCGCATTTATAATATTATTAAGATGGCATTTAAACGATTGTAATTAAAGTGGACAGGTAACAATCATATCTTGTTTTGAATAATTTTGGAATTCGCAATCATGTTTTATTTTTAACTAGCTGTTCCCATGCAGCTTCATCTGCATGGAATTATAAAAACTTTATTTTATTGTTTACATTTGTCAAATTATCATTTGCAAATGTCAAACTGACATGGCATGATGTCAAACCATGGTAATCTTGCTTTCTTGAAGTTGGCAGCAACTGATGGTCTCTTTCCCACATTAGGGTTTTTATCCGAAATATTTACCCCCTAAGTTTAATGGCGTGAAAATATATAGCCTAAAGCGTGACGTAAGTGTAGGACTTTTTATTAAAAAAAGAATTATTCAAAAATATGCTGTGATTGCTGACATCTTTGGCAACAAAGAAGTGTGCGTTTACGCTTTATTATATTAGTATAGATTCTGTGAACACTGATGTTGATATTACAAACTCTTTATTTTAATAAGTTTCAATGGCTTGGATATAATTAAACTTCATTAGTGTACATTGGTATGATGAGGAAATTCAATTAGCGGTTATTCATTCGCACATAATTCTACATTCATATCAAATTGATGCCATAATACCTTAAAATCTATACATGAAATCAATTGAATTTGACTGTGGTTTTAGAGTAAATATACAGAATTACAGAAATCCAGATTTTATTGTTAAAGCTGGCGCACACCTTTGACTAAACTATCGCACAATTGTCGATTGTTTTGCAGCCAATTCAACTGTTTAGTTGCACAACTAAAAATCGAGTATAAGATCTTATAAGCTCATAGGAATCAAAGCTCGATAAACAGTTGTGTAGTTTAGTCAAAGGTGTGCGAGCGCTTCAAACCTGTACATTTCGACTGAATATTCGTCACATAATGAAAACAATTTTCCGAAAACTTATACCATGGTTCAATGAGATGAAAGAATGACATTATACGAGTATGTTATTTTGTCAACAAATAACAGATAAAAGTTCTGTGTGGTCTTCACTGGCTCGTACGGTTACAGAATTAAAACTTTAAAATAATTTAGTTAAGCGCGAGTAAAACTGTTGGTCCCTTTTAACGATGGGATTATGTTGCCTCAATTCTGTTGTGACGTAGTTGTACTTTGTTTTGTTGAATTAAATATTTAAACAGTATTTAAATTGAAGTCCATATCAATCCGTAGTACTCAGAGTTAACACACGTGTTTAACTAGTTTCTAGCTATATTATTTTGGGGTAGTACAGTTAGTGTTAATTGTATTAAAATAACTATAAAGAAAATATTCTCTAAGGAAATTTACAAATAAGTATGAGTGGTACCTTTGCTGACAGTACTTGTAAAATAAGAAGTTATGGAAGGAGTCGGTCGATTAAAAATAGGTGGTGCCACTCGACCGACATTAGGATGTGATCTAGAGTACAAAAAGGTTGGATACCCCTGGTTTAGATGGATTGATGTTAGTTACTATGTATCTGCAAGACGACTAAATCGACTAAATTAGTCACAGTCTGGAAGAGCACATAGGTTACTTAATAACTTTCTTTATTCCGCACAGATGAAATCGCGGTCAAGAGTTAGTATGTAATAAAGCACAACCATTCATATCATTGAAATATGGATATGAGTTATTCAAAGCCTCAAATCAAATTCATTTCAATGGTGGTCCGTAACTCACATCGATATAGGTCAGTGTATTGCAGATGATTTACTCTACTGCAAGGGTATAGCATTAATTCATTTCTAGATTGGTGTTCATTTGCTTTCATGGAGCTATTTTTACACGATCCCTTATAATATGTCTATACTGTCTATACTAATATAATAAAGCATAAATACACACATCTTTGTTATGTAAGATGCTGCTCGGTATATTTTTGAATAATTCTTTTTATTATAAAAAGCTCTACACATACGAAAATATGTAGTCTATATATTTTCACGCTATTGAATTTAGGGAATGAATAAGTTGGTAAAAATTATCATGGGAAAGGAACAAAAACCACAAGCCAATAGTAGCAAAGAAGCAAGGTTGCCTTGGTTTCATAAATAACTCTCATTTGACATTTGCAATACAAACCTTTACGTATGTAAACAATATGAAATAGATTTGATAATTTTATGCGGATGACGTCGAACAGCAAGTTAATCATAATTGTGAACTCGAATATGATGGCTGGTAGAGCGTTTTAATATAGAAAGGGCAAAGGAGACGGAAAAAATATCCCAAATCATTTCTCTTTTATCTGTCAGGAAAGAATTAATATCTACTTTAAATTGTTTTAAATATCTTACTAATATTATAAATGCGAAAGTTTAGATGAATGGATGGAAGGATGGATGTTTGTTAGAGTTTGTAGCCTAAACGGCTGACCGAATCTGGATGAAATTTGGCATAGATGTAGAACGTAGTCTGGAAGAACACATAGGCTACATACTTTTGTTTTTTTTAATTCCACGCGGACGGAGTCGCGGGCGAAAGCTAGTGTAAGTATATAAATAGAAACATTATAAAAGGGGAGTTTTCAAAAGAAATACTTGTACATTTTCCGAAACGTTTATTTTTCAAGCGTACTCTAGGGAATTTATTGGCAGTCGAATGCATCGAATCGGAAAAAGTAGACATATTTATTTTTGAACAAACTCTTCCAGGAATTAGTTATTATCACACATAGAGAACACAAAATTTTTGTTTTTGGAACATAACATTTCATCATTTGTATATGAATTTTTGCAGTGAAAAAGAATTTTGTTTTTACAGATTTTTTACCAAAATATTCACTACATTTTTTTATATTTCTACGGTGTCCGTGAATATTCAACACATTTATGTTATTAAACAAAATAATTCATATAATTTATAATAAATTATTTTAATCTATACTAATATAATAAAGCGTAAACACACACTACTTTGTTGCCCAAGATGTCAGCAATCACAGCATATTTTTGTCACACAGCATACTTACGTCACGCTTTAGGCTATATATTTTCACGCCATTAAACTTAGGGGGTAAATATTTTGGATAAAAACCCTAATGTGGGAAAGAGACCATAAGTTGCTGCCAACATCAAGGAAGCAAGATTGCCATAGTAAGGTAATTGGTATTTTGACATTTGCAATTGGGAATTCGACAGATGTTAACAATAACGTTTTTTATAATTTCATGCGGATGAAGTCGCATGGGAACAGCTAGTTTTACATATTCCTCTACATTAAATTCAATGTGTTTATTTCTCGATTCATTTTTATTTTGGTTCATTTTGTACAGTAACTGAGTAATATTTTCATTCGACAATTTGACTACAATTTTTAAAATCCCTTTCAAATGAGATAAAATTAGTTATTTTATTAAATAAAGTAATCACATAATAACTACGATGTGCTACGAAATGCTACGCAATGTATTGTAAACGACTTTACTGATTTTTACGCGACTTTTACTATAAAATGATGTATGGGAGCGTAGCTTTTTTCTTAATTTTACGCTAATTCGTGTTAACTGTTAAAAATAAAATTGTTGAATTCAAATTGAATAAATAAATTCCAATAAATAGAAATGTACCAAAGCCAATACAATTAACAATAACAACAAACATTACTTCTGTTTGTCTTTTCATTCAAAACTTTGATTCAATTTACGAAATCAATTAATATTCACTTGATGGGAAACCACTTCGGAGAGCAATTAAAAATTAAAATCAAGCCGCTAGCTGTCACGTTATTAACATTAATTATTGCAATAAAAGTACAGAAAAGTTTAAAAAAATCCTTGAAATTATAAGCATCGTTCGTAAGAGTATTTCATAGTTTGAGTAATTAATGCAAATCTATATCTATACTAATATTATAAAGAGGAAGGATTGGTATATTTGTATGTATTGAAATAACTAAAAAACTACTGGGCCACTTCTAAAAAATCTTTCACTGTTAGAAAGGTAATTTATCTGTGAGTAACATAGGCTGTATTTTTTAATTTCACGCGGGCGAAGTCGCAATCAACAGCTAGTTCTCGATAATTTAGACAATACTTTTGACTGTAATGCTTATTAAAATAATTAAATTAATTATGTGTTTAACTGTTAAAAATTCGTAATTTACAATTAAAATTGGAATAAGTGATAGTTTATAATTTTAGTTATTATTTTTTTACTTTTTAAAATCTTTTAGCTTTTAAATCGATTTAAAAAACCAATTATGCCGACTCTACATAGAATATGTATTAATTATCTGTATACCATTTTACAACTTTGTAAGTTATTTAATACATTCTAAGTTAAGTATAAAGCTTGCACAGTTATTCAAAGGTCTTCACGTCCTATTATGCCAGTAGGCAAAGACGTAAAAAACTTTAGCCTGACGGCAGGTAAAATGAAGGCGGGAACGCGACCTACAAAACTTTCTCGGGGTTTTCACAGCAACACTTACTGGAAACTTCCTTGTAGACTTGTTCCTGTTCTTAAAGTTTTTTAGTCCATTTTTATAAGCATGCCTTAGTGCCCCCTTTACCGCAAAAATAATATTATATAATAGTAGAACAGAATACTAAATGTAATCTACTTATAGAAATTTTAATATCGCACGTTACATCGTTTGACATCTTTGTCTTTTACGATGTTATAATAGTTTGTTAAGTTATAAATACATTGATTTGTAGATTAACTTTTCTTTTATTTTTAATAGTTACGTCGTTTTCGAGTTTCAAAAATATTTAATTTCTTTAAAGTAATTACTCGGTATATCTTATTTATGTTATTCGATTATAGCAATATACAATGTTAAATATTATTAGATTATATTTTATTAAGAGAGAAAAATAAAGATACGTTACTAGGGAAAGGCGGGGTTAATTCTCTTGTGAGGAGGGCCTGGAATTCAAGGGACCGCAGACTCGTCACACAAAAGGGCTGCAATAAACGACCAACATTAACTCCACTTGCAAATAAATAACATATAAAATAGTTTGAGTTTCTGTTAATTACATTTAAGTGACTGACAATTTCACCTTTTTAATTTGTTTTTTTTACTGTTGTTGTAAAAAAAGGTTTTAATTTATAAAAATCAACATTTGACTATACCAACGCACAGCTGTTTAGTCGCGTTTGGATTCCTATGATTTTATATGGAGATGCGCAGACTGCTTGATTTACAGTTGTGCAACTAAACAGTTGAATTGACTAGGAAACAATCGACAATCGCACAATAGTTGTGCGATAGCTTAGTTAAAGGCGTGCGGCCCGCTCTTATAAACCATTTAATTTCAATTCACATGATCTAATGAAATGATCTAATCTAATGATATGATAAGAACGTCGGTGGCCCAGGGGTTAGAGCATTTGACTTATAATCAACAGGTCTTGGGTTCGAATCCCGCCATATACCAATGTGATTTTCGATTTTTCGAATTTCATGTGTACATAATTTACCGGACGTTCTTACGGTGAAGGAAAACATCGTGATGAAACCTGCACATATCGGCGAAGATAGCTGGTGATGATGATGATGATGATGATCTAATTAAATGACAATTTTATGTTGAATACCATGAATAATGTTAATTAAGAAATACTTTCAAAACTTTATATCAATAAAACAAGATTGATGGACACCTTGAAACATTTTTATTTAAGTTAGTTTTAATACATAAATGTGAGTGGTCGGTACATGAAGTCATAAATAAAGTATATGTAGGAAAACCTTATTATCCTAATGGAAACGTCACGATTTCCAGAAGTTACGTGCGAGGAAAAATAATAAATAAAATATTATCAACTTGACCACAAGACCAATTTTTACTATGCCTAATAAAACTTTCGTTAAACCAAATAACATCGAAACAGCTATATAACACATTTTGCAATTATGTAGCTATATAAAATTAGTAGCTTTCGCCCGCGACTCCGTCCGCGTGGAATTAAAAAAGCAATAATCAGTAGTCTGTCTTCTAGACTATACTCTACATCTGTACTAAATTTCATAGAAATCTGTTCAGGCGTTTAGGCTACAAACTCTTATAAACATCCATCCATCTAAACTTTCGCATTTTTTGTATTATATGTTAAGCCAGCGCTTGACCACGATTCCACTGAAGGAAGTGACGATGCAGTCGAAAGATGGTACGCGCTAGCTTAATAGCATTTATAATATTAGTATGATTGCAATGAATACCTTATCTATCGTTTATGTTTAGATCGATCCTTTATAAAAAGTGCACAAAAGGTTATTAAAACAATTGAGCATCGAGCTCAAATTAGTAGATCTAGAGATAGGTTTCTATTTCAAAATATCACCATCAAAAGCAAAGGAAAGCTTTTAATTTCATTCACTTTATTATTATACAAAGGAATAAACTTAATAATGTAGAGTCCAACGAACATCTGCATACTTTAAAAGGAGACCATTTTCTACATATCCTTTGTGAGAGACACAAAGTCACATTTTTATTCAGTGCTCGTAGCTATTACGTTTATCTACATTCCACTTAAACGTGCATTTTTAAAATAGGATTGTTTCTTGTCTAGTCCAAGGGAGTTTATATTTTGTTAGAGTTTTTATTATCGCAACAGAACAAAAATATTTTGTCATTTTAATGGTTATTATTTGCAATCTGTAAATATAAGTGTGTAAATATATCCCCCATACAGTCACCCCTTACTTAGCGTAGGCTCCGTGACCCTTAGTGTAGACGTATAGTGAGCTGGTGATGATGTTACACTAATAAACTACAACAAGAGAAACTTAAAAGAAATCGAAATACATGGTTTGTCTTGTTGTTGTTGTTTTTTTATATATAAAAACAGTGCAATATCTCATTGATTACTTTAGCTTAGGATGTTTATGTCGATCCATCAACATGTAACAAAGAAAATTTTACCAGTACACATCCATCAACGTCATCAAACGAAAACTTAGCAAAATCATGTTAACATTTTAACGCTATTTTTCTTTATATCACAAGCTATTGCTTGTGACTTCGCCCGCGTGAAATTAAAAAATAATAATAGCTTATGTTACTCTCTGATAACGTAACTTTTTAATCATCATCTCCTCCTCCTTATCCTACTCCCGTAGGGTCGGCGCATCGGGTTTTCGTCCTCCAAATAACTCTGTCATCCGTCATCTCAGTCATCACTCCCTTCTTGATCATGTCACCTTTCAAGCAATCCATCCATCTCTTTCTAGGTCTACCTCTACCGATACCGATAACGTAACTTTTTAATGATGAAAGAATTATTGAAATCGGCCTAGTAGTGTTTGAATTATTTGAACATATACAAAAATACAAATATTTTCTCTGTATAATATTAATAATATATAGATAAACCAATAAATTTCACTTATTGTATTCATATTAAAACTAACACAAACGTTAAAAATTTCAATGCAGAACATTACTTACGAACCAATTTCATTTTAACAAATAAAAAGGCTACGTGCTTTTTTTTTGTTTAATTTAATAGCGCTCATAAAAGTTGTGGAATCAATTTATGTTCAGCCAACTGACGGGCGCAGACTTCGGAAAGCAATTAAAAATTAATATCTTCCCGACGGCAATTACGAAAACATTTTTTTTTTATCGAAATTGATCAAACAACTTCAATCTTTGAAAACTTAAAGTCGTTTAAAAACTATCTTAGAGGAAAAAAACATGCTCTAAGATGTATGTAATGTATGAAAAAAATTGATAAATAACTTTGATAGTGTACAATTTTATTATTCAGGTTTAATAGTTATGTTTATTACCTAGAAAGAGGATTACCAAACGTTCTCTAAAGACATTTTATTGCTGACCTTTGGAATCCTAAGATATTTAATCCCTTAATTTTGAATTATAAATCTGTACCATACTACCATAACTTAATTTCAGGCACATCTTTTTTAATTTGCCAAATTTAAAGCACTTTAAAAATGTTAAACTCATTAAGCAACTATACCGCAAGATTTCCACTTCCCGAGCCTAATTCCAGCGCAAACATAATTTTATTTAATTAACTTTATGCCAGAAATATCAACTCTTAACTCGGCGTCATCGCGGTTACGAGCAATATTTAGAGTTACGTTAATTAAATCAAACTTTACTCATAACCCCTTAACGACACCAACACCAGCTTTAAGTTGGACTAAAACATCAGAAGGAAAATATATGTGTATACTAGCTTCCGTCCACGACTCCGACTACGTGGAATTTAAAAAAAGTGACTGTGTTCTTCCAGACTATCCTCCAAATTTCATTGAAATCCGTTCAGCCGTTCAGGCTACAAAACACTAACAAACATCCATCTAAACTTTCGTATTTATAACATTAATATGATTAAAATCAGCGATACTAAAGTATACATCACCATCACCAGCTACGTAGACGTCCCCACCGAGGGGCTCGGAGCCTACCCTACGTAAGGGGTGACTAGGCCATAGTCAACCACGCTGGCCCAGTGCGGGTTGGTTGACTTCACACATATCTTTGAATTTCTTCTCCGATATGTGCAGGTTGCATCACGATGTTTTCCTTCACCGTAAGAGCGTCGGGTAAATTATGTACATATGAAAATTCGAAAAATCACATTGGTACATGGCGGGATTCGAACTTAAGACCTGTCAAATGCTTAAACCCCTGAACCACCGACGCTCGACATAACATAACAGTATAGTATACCGAATGTAATTTAATAATGGAAGAGCTACCATTGCCATCTTCAAAACATCGGCACCATGGAGAAGACAGGCGAGGAATGACAAAACAGGACTAAAAACTTCAGGATTTCCTAAAGCACTACTTAAATAGTCCTGAATCCGTCCTCCTGTACCACGCACAGCAGGCCAAACACCTGATGGTTTGGTACAATTAGGAAAACTATTGTTGTTCCCTCTTATCCTACATAAAAGATATCTGTTAGGTTAGAGAAATGACACGTGAAGGGAGAATTCTTTACCTATTTATCCTCTTATGTGAGAAATAAATAAATTCGGACTACAAAATGACTGAAGCGATAAATTCAGCAGATAATTACTATAAATTATAGTGAATTTATTTTGACACGAATGCAAAATTAAAGGCAATTGAATTAAAATATAATTCAATATCCAACAGCCCTGAAACTGACCGTTTGACCATACATTGGAATTTTGAGTGTTTTGGGGTGTTAACATGCGGGACCGCAATTAAGTTTATACGATGTCCTTCCTTTGATCATGGAACAGAATGGACTAATGGGGTGATTCATAAATAATGTCCCACTAACCATCATGAAGTGAAAGAAATTGTTGTTATTATTAATTTGATATTTGTTCGTTGAATTAAAATTTTACTACGATCAAAAAGGATATAATTTTTATTTAAAAGTACCTTTTTATTTTTATGGCGTAATCAATCAGAAATTATTACGATTTTCTTTTTCTAGTCGAGGGTGTAATAGGATGTGAGTAGGTACTAAAAAGTTTAAAGGAAATTGAAATAAAAGAATTAAAATTTAATATAATTTAATGTTACTCATTTTGAAGTTTTTGATAACTTTTTTTATCAGAATTTAAAATAATGAAGCTACATTTTAGGGTCTTATTATTATCTAACAAATAAAATTAAATCCCACTTAATACTACGTACGTTTCAGCCGATCATTTAATTCCATTGATATTTTAAAAATTAACGTTCATAAAGAATTAAGTACTTACAACTACTTTAACTATTATAGCGTACACACAAACTTGTTTATAACAATGTTTAATATTCCAATTATAAACCATTTATTTCATTAGATTATACAATCACCATTCATATCAACATAATAATCAAACAATTCAGTCATTTCCTTACTTGATTAGTAATTGTATTTAAGTTTAAATGAACATTCCATATTATCTATAATATCTCCGTACCTTAAGACAATCAGAAATAGCTTAAATTACAAATATTTTCACACACCAACTCGATAGTATCAATACAAAAGTCTATGATTATTATTGTAATATTAAAAACATCTAATTACATTAGGACACCTTCTTCTGGTTCATTCTCTTCTTTGACCATGTACACTGATCTACGGAACACACCCTCACACTTTGAGCTCGATACATGCTGCAACATTTCTGGTAACGTTTCATTATCTGAATTTGTCAACGTCTCATCCGTCAAATTCATGCTGTCGTCCCGTCAAGACCTCTGTAAGAACTCAGGCGCCAACATTTTCTGTGACGTCGCTTTCAACATCTTCTCATGATGTCTCAAACGATGAACTATCTCATCGTGGAGAACGTTAAAGCACATCGCAGTCAGGGCTAGACCTGTCATTATGTAAATGGAACAAAACCACACAGTACCGCTGGATGCTCCGTTCTTCTGTGTCAATCCAGGAGCCAAATGACCGAACCCGATAGTACTGAGACTCATAAAGCAGAAATATACACCGTCGATGGGACTCCATCCCTCCAGTTGGTAGAGTACCAACGCACCGAAGAATATGTAAGTAAATATCGCTGCAAGACACAATGAAATCGGGGCAAGAATTGAAAGACCACGGAGAGACACTCTTGAATCGGTATCGGTACAACTCATGGAGTCACAATCTCTTAGAAAACTTAATCCTTGTGTCTTATCCTTGACAGAATTTGTGCTTAAACTGTTTGCTTGGGAAGCTGATATTATGGTACCCGATGGCGATCGAACGTAATACGGTTCTTGTAAATGTAGAGTTTGAGTTCTGTAGTCGTCTTGTCTTCTAACCTTACCTTTTTGTTCTTTGGTAGCCATCGTATGTTCATCGAGGCAACAGTATCCACATTTAGTGCACAGACAGCAACATAGTGCTCTGCTAAAAACGCTCCTCGCAAGTCTTGAAAGAAGGGCACCGACGACTGATAAATATAAAAGCGTTAATGGTATGCCTATTACAGCATATCCAATTGTTACTGCTTTACCCAAGGCCGTTCTCGGTGCTACACTGCCGTAACCTGAAATACAATCAGATGTTCAAGCATCACAAACATAATAAAGTAATTACTACTCTAGACAAAGCAGGTCATAAGAACACAATATTTAACATAAGTAAGAAATGCAATTAAATATTTTCCAAGTTCAGTTCTTTAAAAATACTAAAAAATGAGACTCATATTAACTGTATTATTACTGAAAATTAGTAGGTTTTTGCAATTTGCATTAATATAGAGTTCAGAATTAAATAGAAACTTTACCAATCGTAGTGAGAACTGTCAGGGAATACAAAAACGCTTTTGCAAAGTTCCACTCGTAGTCGTCTGTAATTAAAGCGGGCGCTGACTCCAGTGCTCTGACTCCTCCGTATTGCTCGGTGACGTCAGCGGCGACCCTCGCAACAAGCTTTTCTTGAAACCTTGCTATCTCTTGAGCGGCCAACCTTGTCCAATTTTCTTTATACAGTATGTTCAAAGATACAGTTATTTCCCATATACTTTCAACTGTCTGAGATCTTAATTCCGCACTCGCTTGTGCAATACTACTGTTAACTTTTGAAAGTGGTATTGCTTTTTGATTCTCATTGCCATGATACGAGGTAGCTGCTAGAGTCTTTTGATGAACTTTAGCAGCACTGCCTTCAATTGCGAGAAAAATAAACGCCCCCATTAAAGTGTAAATTACGAGTAACGCAAAGATTCCTAAATTTGTAATACATCCTGTGATTAAACTTTTCTTTTTGCTCTTTTTGGTTTTGAGACAAAAACAGCAAGTAACAACTTCATCATAATTATCTGCTTTGCAGTTTTTCTTGTATTTTCCATTAGCGTTGTTCTTTTTCTTAACGGATTTATCCATATTTGATTCTAACCTCTAATTTGGCACGTATGTTCCATTATAAAATGTTAATCTATATGTATTCATTCATCTGAAATTAAAAATAAATCGTGAACATCAAATGTTAAATTTAGTTTATAAACTTGAAATAAAATCATACGAATATTATAAATGCGAAAGTTAAATGGATGGATGTTTGTTAGAGTATGTAGCCCAAACTGCTGAACGGATTTCGATGAAATTTGGTATTGATGTAGAGGATAGTCTGGAAGAACACATAGGATACTCAATTTGTTTTTTTTTAATTCCACGCGGGCTGAGTCGCGGGCGAAAGCTATTCATTTCATATAACTGAAGTATTTTGTCGCGTTAGGTGTAAATGGTTGAAATTAAAGTCATAAAATCTGTTAAATGCATTTCATTTTCTATGTCTAATGCTTTTTAATGGTTTAAATAGAAGAAAATGGATCAAGAAAAATAATAATGCTACACAATCAGCCGATGAAATAAATATAATAAAGATGAGAAGATTGATGACGATATTAATTCAACGACATTTCCCAAGAATAAAGAAGATTGTTTGAAGCCTAATAAAGAAGCGGTATAAAATAACAATCTACATAATATTCAAGTGAAATTTATAATCAATTTCAGATTTTATGGGCATGAATCTCGGTGGGAACCCATCGGGGCGCGCTAGGTGTAATGAAATAAGTCGTTCAAATTGAAATAGAGATTTCAATGGTGGAACATTAGGCGCGGAGGAGGCTAAAACGCGGTAATATTGGATTATATCTCTGATTTATGCTAAATCTTTATCAGTGGCGACACCTGGAATTGGATTTTGGTATCACATTACTTAAAGGGAAAGAGGGGTTCGAATATTTTTCATTCCGTTTCAACGGTTTTGACGGTTTTTGTTTTAATATCGATAATACGAAGAATTATTTGTCTAGACAGATCGCACAACTGTTTAGTATCGCTTTGATTCCTATTAACTTATATGGAGGTGCGTACTACTCGATTTTCAGTTGTGCAACTAAACAGTTGAATTGGCTGAGAAACAATGGACAACATTTGTGCTATAATTTAGTCAAAGGTGTGCGTCCGCTGAAAGTTGCTCAAATTCCATAGACTTAATACGATTTTAGACGAGGCCTAAATAACTATTACATATTTTTTAATTCGAACCTCGAAACCTTGGACCTAAAAAAGCACTCAGGTATTCTAAACTTCGCTCATATTAGACATTATGAAGTTCGCTTGACGCAGTTCTACCTTATGTTGTACCATTGTAGCTCACGTTCCAGCACTTAGAAGTTCACATTGTGTCGGTCGACCAACTTCATAACAATACAGACGGCGGACCTTTTGAGATAGGTAAGTACGAATGTGAGTATACTCGTTATAAACTGCCATAGAATGTTTTGGAATGTTCTTTTAAGCAATACATTGACAATATGATTCCTATTTTATAACGAAAGATTTAGAAGTTAATTTTATTTTTGCTGAAAAATAGCTTAGACAAGTTACATGCCTGCATTGTAACTTTCCCTTAACCCTTACGGAGGGTCGGCACAGTATGTGCTGCTCTTCCATACCTCTCTAAAAGCCGTCATATCTGAATCCACTCTTTTCTTAAGCATATACTCTTTCACACAATCCATCCATACTTTCTGCGGTCTTCCTCATCCTTTGTAGCAATCCACAATCAATCTTAACACTTTCTGGTTTATGTGCCCATCGTCTCGTCGCATAACATGTCCATACCACGCTATAAGTTACATGCTTGCACAGATTATAAAGTTAAAAAAAATATTTACAGCATTTTATCAACGTTTTAATAAACCTAAATAAGGAACTATTCGGATTCACCGTAAACTACAAACATTTTACGATATATCACTCGAAATACCGCACAAGCGATACAAAATTTGAATGTCCACTTTTATCGTTTCGCAGTTAAACAGTGTATTCTATTTTATCCGATGTCGTAAACGATCCGTGGTGAATAGTGTTACAGATCGCATTATCGGGGGTTCATTTTACGGGTCTAATGAAGCGTTATTGGCTTAATTCATACCCACCAATTGGCTGTAAACTGGAATTTATTTCGTACCCGTGAAGACATTTATTGTTATAGTTACGATTCATTTTATACACAAAATAAATAGGAATTCGACATTTTATAACTTAAACCATTTAGTATTGAGTTAACTGCATAGTTAATTGATTACTAAGGCAGCCACTTATTACAGATTTCTCTTACTAACTCCACAATTACGGCATGAGTTCGACAATGAGTTAATAGCGTGCACACACCTGAAACTATCGTACAACTCTAGTCTCGCTTTGATTCCTATAAGCTTATATGGAGGTGCGCACTCTACTCGATTGTAGTTGTGCAACTAAACAGTTGAATTGGCTGCGAAACAATCGACAATCGTACAACAGTTGTGCGATAGTTTAGTTAAAGGTGTAAGTCCGCTCTATATTTCCTACCTAATAAGTCATTTATTATGAATGTTAGATAATTTGTATATAAGTGCTTTAATTCCTGGTAATTTTCTACAAAAAGTTACTAGTACCTCGTAAATAGGCTTCAAGTAAAAATACAACATTACCGTTGAACAAAACGAAAAAAGGGGACACTATAATTGCTTCTTTCGTGATATACTTTGGAGAAAAGCAACCCCTTTTTCACGCCAATTTAAAAAAGGGTATAAAACGCTGAAGTGTTTAGGGGATGAGCCTTTTCTCCGTTTATCCTTTATCCGGATATAACTGTTGGGTTTCTTATCGACGAATTAAATTCTTTTATTCTTTTTGACCGACTTCCCAAAAGAAGGAGGTATTCAATTCGTCTGTATATTTTTTATATGTGTGTTACGCGATAGCTCCGGTCCTGGTGGACCGATTTTGAAAATTCTTTTTTTATCCGAAAGGTAGTGCTTGTTACTTAACACGATAAAGAGAATTAATGACGATCTTTTTAATTTTTTAATTTCTGTTTCATTTCTGTTTAATATTCCTATTTAAGTTGTATAGAGTAATCTTACTTCGTCAATATTAAAAATAGTTTAGTTAGATGGATGTTACGAGGTATCTCCAGAACGTCTCAACGGATCTCTATGAAAGTCGACACAGATGTAAAATATCTGGCAGAACATATAGACTTTTAATTAAGTCGTTTTTAAATTTCTCGCGAACGGAGTCGCGGGCAAACGCTAGCATGTAATAAATCACATTTAAATATTACGTGAATGTGTCTTATTAAACTGTTCATAAAATTAATTTCCTTTTCTTATAAACTACACTTTTCATTGAAAAAACCGTTGAATAAAAACCTAATCATTTTTGTGCAGATATTCGTCAGTGGAAACCAATTCTTAAAGAATAAAGCAAAATGTTACTAACTAGAATATCTATAAACGTGAATATTTGCAAAATTTAATAAAGTAATTAGTAATTTAATAATTAACCCATACATTTCTATTTCCCGTCATCTTAATTAACTCCTTTGATATGTCATCTATCTATCTATCTATATATATATACATATAATAAAATTGTAGTGTCTGTTTGTATTATGAAAAGAAAAATTCCAAATTTCGGGAAGATGATGTGTTTGCGTGGCTGATAACGAAAATGGCATTTAATTTTTTTTTGTCTGTCTGTCTGTCCGTAAACCGCGTTTGTTCCAGGTAATCTCCGTAACGGCTGGGCCGATTTCGGCCGGACTTACACTGAAGGGTAGCTGATATAGACGGGCATGTTATGGGCTACTTTTTTTTCAATTTCGCGCTGTCAAAAACGCGACCAGACCGCTATCTCTGGAACGGGTGGACCGATTTGGACGGGACTTTGACTGGAAGGTAGCTGTTAAAAGGTAGATGCACGCGGGAATGTTATAGACGACATTTTTTTTTAATTTCCACGCTAACGAAGTAATAATAAGCTGTAAACTTGAATACCCGTTGTAAAGAGAATGCAAAGAAGTATGTACATTGTACGTATGTAAAATAGCCAATGAAGCGCCAAAAATCTCATAAACGCGCCTCACCCTGCGAGACCGTTATCATTTTTACCGTTTCGTTTATGACCTATTTTCATAAACTGATAAAGATTTTTATAAGAATTCTCACAAAGAGGCGGACGGTTTGAAAGATTTCATGAATTTTAATAGAATTTTTATACAACTGAATTTTATTTGTGAGACTCCTATTTATGATGATTATATTTAAGAAGCCAAAAAATATTATTAGACACAAAATAATGTATTCCCCGAAATATTTTTTGTTGCAATATTTTATAATATTCAATTTACGTATAAAAGCGTTACATATGTAGAATGTACGAAAATTTAATAATGATACTGCGTTAAAATTAAAATAGAAAAAAAAAACAAAATGCTATCGCAATCTAGTCAAACAGTGCATAGTCATTTGTTTTAACGTAAAGTATTTTTTTTTAATAATTATTAATATTAATGTTACCTTAATGTATTTTTGGTGACATTTTCTTTTAAATCTCCATCTTTATAGAATGATAATTGCCATCATTTTGTTTACTGCATGCTTAAGATGGTAAACTGTTACTGAAAAACTACGTAGATATTCCAAGAAAATTGGAGTCACTCATTGTCACAACTGTCAACACAATACATCCTTCATATTACAATAGATTTAAAGGTATTCGAATAATTCCAATCTAGTTTAGGCATAATTATTTACAAACCATTACGTACTATATGTAATTATTCACTTAAATTATATTAACATTGAATACAAAATTAGTCAATACAAGAGACTGGTTGCCGGTCAGTCTCCGCCATCTTGACTGGAGATTTGCGCATGCGTACTTCCCGTATCTCAGAGACATGCGCTTTGAATATTAGGAACAAGATAATAAAAAAAAACTTATGTTCTGTACTTTACTACATCATACGACGTATGGTTACTTTTTATTTAAGAAAATATATCAAGAACACATAGGCTGTGTTCTTCCAAACTACATTTTTTCCAAATCCAAATATCGTCGGGATCCGTTCAGCAGTTATGGCTACAAACTCTAACAAACATACTTTCGCATTTATAATATTAGATTAATTGGATAGATCATCATCAACTTGCCCTTATCCCTTACGGAGGGTCAGTATAGTATATGATACTCTTCCATATATTTCTATCAGCCGTCATATCTGAATCCACTCCCTTTTTTTTTATACAATAAGGTAGCAAACGAGCAAGCGGCCACCTAAATCCGCCGAAATGGCGAAGCGACCGATGCCCATAGACATCCGCAGTTGCAGATGCGTTGCCTACCCTAAATCGACGGAGGAGACGCACATAAAGAGGATATTTCCTCTTCCTATGTGTCTCCTCCACCGTCAAATCCACTTTCCCATCCAATCCTTTCCTTATAAGAAAAGGGTGGAAAGGGAAAGGGACTAAAGTTGGGCCTCCGGCTTAAGCATATCCCTTTTTCACACAATCCATCCATACTTTCTTCGGTCTTCCTCTACCTTTATAGCCATCCACATTCAATCTTACACTTTCTGGTTTATGTCCCCATCGTCTCGTCGCATAACATGTCGATACCACGCTAACCTTTTGCTTCTCAATGTCTCCACCACTGGCGCTACTTTCAAACTTCCCCTAATATACATATTAGATTAGTTAGATAGATGTCAAGTTTAAAAATTATTTACTATTTTGTTGCTTACGCGTCGTTCGCTATCTAGAATTGTGATCGTTTCGTAGAATTGTTTATAGATATCCCGCACAATTGTTTTCATCCATTTACATCTGAAATACGATATCAAAGTCTGCGAATAAAAACCTCTATCTTAACAAGAATTACGAGTGTTTTGAGATGATTATTGTATTTCAAATTGTTTTTTACAGACGGTTATAGACTGATTTGATGACTAATGTAATGTTTGAATAATAAGGCCTATGTCCAGCAGTGGACAAAGTCTGATGATGAAGATGAAGTATATTTTAGTTTAATTCAGTAGAAATGGGAAATTAAAATCACACCTTGTTTAAATTCGTGGAGAATTATGTTAGAATGAACTGTCTGTTTTTAATAAGTCTATGTTTACAATATTATTAAGTTAAGTAAATTGTTTAGATTGCTTTTTTACAATTACTTATTTATATTGAATTCAACGTTAGATTATTCTTTGTTTAGATTTAATAACCTATTTTAAAATGGAGGTTTGCAGAGCAAATTGTTTATCCTCGGGTTCCTAAGCCAACAATTTTTGTTTGAAAACTTTTAAGAAATCAAAACACCATTTCAATTGCCCTCAGGGAAATGCCAAGTCAAATATTTGAATAATTTCAGTTACTTAGCTTCGAGTTTTAATGTTGTGCGCCATTTGCAAGGTGACTTTATTATGAAAGCATGACGTACCTGCCTTATCAGTGTATTTACTTACTTAATGGGACTAAGTACCACAACTAAATGTGTATTATTTGCCCCTAATAGTCACTTTCCTTTCCCACCATTTTCTTATACGGCAAGGATGGGAAAGGAAAGTAGTTTTGACGGCGGAGGAGAAGCATAGAAAGGGGAAATATCCTCTTTATGTGCGTCTCCTCCGTTGATTAAAGTTAGGCAACGCATCTGCAATTGCGGATGTATATGGGCAGCGATTGCTTCGCTTTCTCGGCGAATTCAGGTGGCCGCTCACTCTTTTGCCACCTTATATTATAAAAAAAGTCAGGATAATATTTTGTATGCAAACCACAGAATTACATAGTCAACACGCACTTGGATAATGTACCCTAAACGGCTGGACGGATCTTGATAAAATCTGGCATAGAGGATAGTCTGAAAGAACACACTACTCTACTTATACTTTTGTTTTTTTTATTCCACGCGGACGGAGTCGCGGGCGTAAGCTAGTTAATAGAATAAACACTAGATGATATTAACTAGTAATTGACCGAATGTATAATAAAACTACACCTTGTTTCAAAAAATATTTTTATATTGTCGAAACTTAGCCGTAAAATTTCATCTTAAGACTTGTCTTAAAGCATATCTAAAGACTAGCTGTTCGCGTGCGGCTTCATCCGCATGAAAATGTAAAAACTTTATTTTATTGTTTACATCTGTCAAATTATCAATTGCAAATGTCAAAATGACATGACATCTTGACAAAACATGGCAATCTTGCTTCCTTGATGTTGGCAGCAACTTATCATCTCTTTCCCACATTAGGGTTTTTATCCAAAATATTTACCCCCTAAGTTTAATGGCGTGAAAATATATAGCCTAAAGCGCGACGTAAGTGTAGGGCTTTTTATTAAAAAAATAATTATTCAAAAATATGTCGTAATTGCAAACATCTTAAGCAACAAAGAAGTGTGTGTTTACGCTTTATTATATTAGTATAGATGACAGTTTGTTCTAGTTGTAAATATACAATCACATGTATGTCCAAACATACTCGTAGAACTAATAACAGGAATTAGAATCGTATGCCGTTTAATTAACAAGCCGCACTCTGCGGTCACAAGTTCGTCAGACATCGTGACTGCGATTTATGTGACCGATGTACAGTCGGGGAAACTGGCGGTGTTCAAAAGTGTATCGTTTGAACATTTTGAAACGAGACGCGGAACGAAAATACAACGTAGCTTATAAATGAAGCGGTACGAAAAAAAGTCACAAAAAAGTGCACCACTCACTGCTATCTAATTAGTTATTTTTAGGAAGAGGCGGAGTTTGTCTCGTTGCAACCAACAAGGCAATTTTCCTGAAGTAGAACACCGCGGTTTTCTGCGACTGTACTTCACTACAATCTGAAAATAGAAACATAAAAATCCGGACCCGCGTCTCACCAAAAAGAGCTATTAGATTTTCTTTCACGATTCTAATTAAAAATATTAATAAAAACGCAATTAAATCTAAATATTACCATCGGATTATACGAAAAAAAACTAACATTAAACGAACTCACAAAAAAATTCCAGAGCCTTCCTGTATTTTTTTAAACTAGCTTTTGCCTGTGACTTAGTTCGCGCGGTATTAAAAAAACTTATTATTATTATAATAAGTTTTTTTTTAACTTACACATAGGCTAATTATTATTAGCCTATGTGTAAGTTCCGTTAAGCCGTTTTTAAGATATGTAGTAACAAAGATTCATCCATCCAAATTTTTGCATTTATTAGTAAGAATATGAAATATGATCTAAACATTATGAAATAACTAGCTTTCGCCCGTGACTCCGTCCGCGTGAATTTAAAATAAACAAAAGTGAGTAACCCATGTGTTCTTCCAGACTATCCTCTACATCTACACCAAATTTCATCGAAATCCGTTCAGCCGTTTAGGCTACAAACATCCAACCATCCACCTATAAATCCATCTAAACTTTCGCATTTAATATTAGTATGATTTTATTACGTCCATGATATTGATAATTGCATGTACACAATTTTAAAAGCAATTTCCAATTAGAAACTAAGAGGTTTTTAATAATTCAGCGAAGTTAGCAGTTGGTAAGCATGTGCGACCGCAATGTAGACGTGGCTTACTTAAACATTAACGCTGAGGCTTTAAATTCACTTACCTTTCATTAGAGGTAATTTTAGTACTCTAAAACTCCAGTAGCTGCTATAAACATTAAGGTTTTTAAATTAAAAAATCTTCGATAAGTTCATACATAAGCTGATGGGTATGGACATGTTATGCGATGAGACGATGGGGACATAAACCAGAAAGTGTTAAGAATGAATGTGGATAGCTACAAAGGAAGAGGAATAGAAAGACCGAAGAAAGTATGGATGGATCGTGTGAAAGAGGATATGCTTAAGAAGGGAGTGGATTTAGATATGACGGCTGATAGAAATGTATGGAAGAGTAGCACATACTGTGCCGACCCTCCGTAAGGTATAAGGGCAAGTTGATGATGATACATAAGCTGAGGGGTCCTAAATTAAGCTTAGTCAACAATTCTGACAGATGTGTGTATGTTGCATAACAATTTTTTCTTTCATCGTTAAATAATTTAGTCTATAAGAGCGGGCGCACACCTCTGACTAAACAGTCGCACAATTGTGCGATTGTCGCTTGTTTCGCAGCCCATTCAACTGTTTATTTACACAATTAAAAATCGAGTAATGTGCGCACCGCCATATAAACTCATAGAAATCAAAGGGTGACTAAACAGTTGTGCGATAGTTTAGTCAAAGATGTACGCGCTCTAAAAAAACATTGTAACATAGAAAATTGCTTTTTATGTTATTCTATTTGCAGAAAGTTTCCTTTAGTTAAGAAATATTTTATTTCAAAGTCGTCGATGTCAGCATTTACCGTCTACTCCGAGTTAACAAGATTGTTGGTCATACAGATTGTTAAAAGTTGCCTTTGTTTTAAGTTAGAAGTATTTTTATATCTATACTATAATATAATAAAGCGTAAACACACACTTCTTTGTTGCCTAAGATGTCAGTAATGACAACATATTTTTGAATACTTCTTTTTTTAATAAAAAGCCCTACACTTACGTCACGCTTTAGGCTATATATTTTCACGCCATCAAACTTAGGGGGTAAATATTTTGGATAAAAACCCTAATGTGGGAAAGAGATCATAAGTTGCTGCCAACATCAAGGAGGCAAGATTGCCATGGTTTGTCATCATGTCATGTCATTTTAACATTTGCAATTGATTATTTGACAAATGTAAACAATAAAATAAAGTTTTTTTTAATTTCACGCGGATGAAGCCGCAAAGGAACAGTTAGTTTCTCTATAAAAGTTAAACTCTATTAAAAACACGATCTTGTTTTGATATTTTCATTATACAAAAGTTAATATTTTTGTAATTGCAATGTTCGCTTTTATTTTAAAAACTTATTACGTTTTAAAGTTTGTAGGGATTTGTATAAGTGAAGATAAAAATATATGAATAAATGAATATATGAATATCAAAGAGAAGACAAAAGATTTGTTTTTTGTATTTTTGTACGTATTGAAATAACTCAAAAACTACTGGGCCAATTTCAAAAAATCTTTCACCAATACGTTATCGCTGAGTAACATAGGGTTCATTTTTTAATTTCACGTGGACAAAGTCGCGAGCAACAGCTAGTAACAAATATATTACATAACCTTACATTTGTATTTACATTTACTGATCAACTTTACGGACTAGAAATTCCTGACAGAGAAATGTTAACAGTTGGTTCCATAGTGAAGCAGTTCAAAGCATAGTTTTCCTTGTTATTTTGCGCAGCTTCGTTAAAAGGCGGCTTAGATGCCTGTGGTTTTTGCTTAAGTTAAAGTGAATTTTAAAATTTAAAGTAGAAATTTTCGTTGCAAAAAACATTAATTATTACTTTTTAATGAACTACAACTACGAACTAGTCTGGTCTTAATATTAATATTTCTTATGTACACGATACGATTGAATTTCCATAATGAATACTCTTAAGACTAATTCAATTCGTTCTATTTAGTGGCATAGGCACGAAGTCAAATTAGCACAAATTATTTAGATACAACTCCACATACTAAATATTACTAATATTATAAATGCGAAAGTTTAGATGTGTGGAAGTAAGAGTTTGTAGCCTAAACGGCTGAACGGATCTCGATGAAATTTGGTATAGATGCAGAGGATAGTCTGGAAGAACACATAGACTGCTCACTTTTTTTTAACTCCACGCGGACGGAGTCGCGGGCGAAAGCTAGTAGTTTATAATTAAAATGGTTTTTCATTTAAATACCTTCTAATATGACAGGTATGATTATCGAAATCGTTAAAAGGTTAGCATATCATAACGGCGAAAGTTTGGATGGATGGATGTTTGTTACTATGTATCTCTAGATCTAGATCTCGCTGAAAGGCATAGAACATAGTCTGGAATCACATTAACCACCAAGTTTTTATCCCGCACGGACAGAGTCGCGGGCGAAGGCTAGTATATTCATAATTATCATGACTATATTGTTTCTTCAATAATTTCTTTTAAGAATATGTTCATATTACTTAAAAATTAAATTTAACAAAGCCTCTGCTATCTATAAAGGAATATGATTTTTTAAAAACTACGCTAATGAGCAAAGTGAATTTATTTTTTATTGGAATTTAAAATAAATTATAATCCAGAACAAATAGTTAATATGTATTTAAAAAATATTTATGGTTAACAAAAGGCGCGTTTTGTAAACTTTTTTTGTGTTCACGTAATTTATTTTAAACAAATTCTTCGCCTTTTGTGTTCAAGTTCTTGTAGGCTAAATCCCATTACTTCAGTAGTGAGTTATAACCGCACATTGGTTCCGATGCTTCACGCGTACATCCGAGAATATCATAACATGAAACTAATAAATAACATTAATTAACGTAGGCGTATCGCGTACTCAGTAAACACGTGTATAACCGCATAAAGTTCATCACACTACGTGACATGAATTTAATTATAAATTCTAATATGCGTCAAAAAATAAAAACGCCTTATATTAAAAACTAGCAATTCTACTATCTAAAATTATTGCTCACTTAAAAAATGAATATTATAAAAAGACTTGAATTTTCTCTCTCAAATAATATCCCGTTTAACACACATTTTAGCTTAACTAAATTAAACTTAACTGATTTAAGCGGTTAATTATCTCAATAACATCATCATCACTATCAACTTGCCCTTATCCCTTACGGAGGGTCGGCACAGTATGTGCTACTCTTCCATACATTTCTATCAGCCGTCATATCTGAATCCACTCCCTTCTTAAGCATATCCTCTTTCACACAATTCATCCATACTTTCTTCTGTCTTCCTCTTCCTTTGTAGCCATCCACATTCATTCTTAAAACTTTCTGGTTTATATCCCCATCGTTTCATCGCATAACATGTCCATCCCACGCTAACCTTTTGCTTAATTATCTCAATAAAATAACCACCAGTAATAGGTTCAGTTCCACAGTTTCCCGGGAATCTTTACGATATCGGATATCTATTGAAATAAAACCGAATGCGGTATATAACGACTGAAAGGTAATAAAATAGACATACAAAGTTCGTTAACGTTGCTTGTAAAATTTTAAATGCACTTTAGTTTCTCCGTATGTTACTAATTATTACGACATTTTTTTTAGCTAATAGAAAAGTAAGAAGAAAGTAAACAAATTAGCGCTAAATAGAAATCCCTACTCTTCTTCTCTTTACTAATATAATAAAGAAGAAAGATTTGTATTTTTGTATATATTGAAATAACTTAAAAACTACTCTGCCGAATTCAATAACTCTTTCACCATTAAAAAGCTAGGTGATCAGCGGTTGTCAAGCTATATTCTTTTTTTTTACGGGAACGCAATCGCGAGCAACAGCTAGTTAATAATAAACGTAAATGTTCGGATCGATGTTTGTTACGTAACTTGAAACAGCTGAACGGTTCGGGATAAAATTTAGAACAGGGATGGATTAGGTAGTTTTTTATTCCCACACTGACAGTGTCTAGCGACATCTAGTGTTGTAATCTTCAATCTAGCTCTTCAAATATGCGAGTAGTGTACTTATAGATTTGTCGATGTTCTATAAGAGGGTAAATTATTCAAGTTGCGACCCAGTACGATTGGTACGTGCTTCAAACATCTATCACACGTCGTTTGCATCGCTATCAGCTCTCACCTATCCCAAGATAAATTGACTACTGGATTGCTTGCATTATAATTTTATATCGATACTAGCTGTTGCTGGCGACTTCGCCCGCGTGAATTTATAAACGTAGCCAATGTTACTCGATGATAACGTAACTTTTTAATGGTGAAACAAATTTGTAATGGGCTAAGTAGTTTTTTAGTTATTTCAATACACACAGAAATACAAATCTTTCCTCTTTATAATATTAATATAGATTAGTTTTCGCCCGCGACTCCTTCCCGCAGAATTAAAAAATTATGTAGCCTATGTGTCCTTCCAGACTGTTATACTTAATTCATAGATATCCATTAAGCCCTTTTACCATAGAGATACTTATTAAGAAACATCCATCCATCCAAAGTTTCGCATTTATAATAGTATAATTTTCCTTTGTTATTTCTTAACTAATGAAGATGTTATGATGATAACATTTTTTACATCATACTAATATTATAAATGCGAAAGTTTAGATGGATGGATGATTGTTAGAGTTTGTAGCCTAAACGGCTGAACGGATTTTGATGAAATTTGGTATAGATGTAGAGGATAGTCTGGAAGAGCACATAGGCTACTCACTTTTGTTTTTTTTATTCCACGCGTACGGAGTCGCGGGCGAAAGCTAGTTTTTAATAAAAGAGTAAAACTGTAGACAGTTGAATAGATATGTGATCATTCGTTACTTTAGATAAGTTAATCATCATCATCATCATCATCACCAGCTCACTATACGCCCCCACCGAGGGGCTCGGAGCCTACCCTAAAGTTAGGGTGACTAGGCCATAGTCAACCACGCTGGCCAAATGCGGGTTGGTCGACTTCACACATATCTTTGAATTTCTTCTCCGATATGTGTAGGTTGCATCACGATGTTTTCCTTCACCGTAAGAACGTCGGGTAAATTATGTACATATGAAAATTCGAAAAATCGAAAAATCACATTGGTACATGGCGGCGGGATTCGAACCCAAGACCTGTAGATTACAAGTCAAGTGCTTAAACCACTGAGCTACCGACGCTCTTATAATAAGATAAGTTAATATAAAGATGTAAAGGAAATGTGAAAAGTAACGAAAGCGTACGAAGGCTGATGTTTAGGTCAATGCCAATACATAGCCTATAAATATATTGGTTTTAAATAAAATAATATCATGTTATTTTTTAAATAGTCGAAGATAAAAAGAAAAAGAATACATTCTTAACATCAAATGAAAGGAAACGCGGTCAAGAGGAATACAAATATTTGTTGAAGGAAAGCTAAGATACTGAATCGATGAAAGAAAATTGCCATTTTTTGCATAAAGACGTTTAAAATTATCAAAGGGAATAAAAATATGAAATTAATTGAGTCTTTTTGATAAAATATTTATGAATGTTCTTAATTTGACCACTTTACACTCATAATTAAGCAGACATTTAGTGTAGATTTCCATACTTAAGTTAAGAATTGAGTTGATTTAATCAAAGTTATGATTTGCTTGTAAATCAGATTTAATGTTAATATGTATGCACAGAGGGTCTGTCACAAGAGAATCCCGGAGTTAATTGGTTTTTGGTTGTAAGATTAGTTGCAAACTGTGGTGAATTGCTACCATCCCTACAACACTAGAACTCTGTCCCCAAAGAATTGTAACACCACGATGTTTTTAATCTATACTTCTATACTAATATAACAAAGCCAAAGCCCACACTTCTTTGTGGCGTAAGATATCAGCAATTACAGCATATTTTTGAATAATTCTTTTTTTTTAATAAAAATCCCTACACTTACGTCACGCTTTAGGCTATATATTTTCACGCTATTAAACTTAGGGGGTAAATAAATTGGATAAAAACCCTAATGTAGGAAAGAGACCATAAGTTGCTGCCAACATCAAGGAAGCAAAATTGCTATCGTTGTCATTTGTGCATTTGACATTTGAGAATGTCACAAATGTAAATAATGAAATAAAGTTTTTATAATCTCACGCTGATGAAGCCGCACGGGAACAGCTAGTTTCTTGATAAACGTTACACTCATATTGGAATATATTAATTTCTGAAATATTCTTGAACTCCAACACGTAATTCGATAGTGCCCAGTGTGACGAGCGACTAATTTCAAAACAATACGTGAGATTTTGATTTAATGTTACAATATTTGTTTGCTACAAAAAAAACTCCGTCGAATTAAGGGAAAACATATTTTTCAAAAATTGATGTAAGTTAAATTATTATTATATTTCTTAAAAGCTTATAAATTGTTCCCAGAAATTGTACAATTTATATAAAAAATAGACTCCTCATTAACATGATTTACTTATAAACGCCTGCGTAAATTATTATATTCCAGTATAATTCTCGGAATTTAACACTGTTGTTTTTGTTTTTTATAAGAGAAGGGGCAGACGAGCAGCGGGAACATTGAAATGTTCATCTATGCCCGTGGACATTTGCAATACCAGAGGACATGCAGATGCGTTGCCGGTTTACAAATGATCTTTAACGGAAATCCTACCCTAATCCTTAACCATATTTTTAGTTTGAGAAAACACTAAACGGAATGTGTGATAGTTACGTTTTGTTTTTATTAAGCTAACCAGCGATCGACGTTACGAAGTATCATTCGCATCGAGCGGCCCATCGTTGGTTTCCCTGTAATAATACTAACTGTATGTTCGTCGTGTAACGTTACACTTCGTAACGTCGGTGTTGAGCATTAAATTTATGTGATTTAATAAAACTTTTCAAGAGTAACATGCGGGTATTGCGACCCGTAACTTTGTTATGAAACCTCAAAGTGTTTTATAAACATTTTGTTTGTCTTTTCATTGGGATATCAAATAGTTTCTCTTGCATACGGGACACATGCAAACACTAATTTATTTTGTAACTGGTTTGTCTGTTAATCTATACTACTATAATAAAGCGTAAACACACACTACTTTGTGTCGTAAGATGTCAGCAATTACAGCATATTTTTGAATAATTCTTATTTTAATAAAAAGTGTAGGACTTACGTCACGCTTTAGGCTATATACTTTCACGCTATTAAACTTTGGGGGTAAATATACCCCACTTCAATTTCCCAAATTAGGAATTGTATCCAATTTATTAATTGGTAATGTGGGAAAGAGATCATAAGTTGCTGCCAACATCAAGGATGCAAGATTGCCATAGTAAGGTAATTGGTATTTGACATTTGCAATTGAGAATTTGACAAATGTAAACAATGAAATAAAGTTTTTATAATTTCACGCGGACGGAGTCGCGGGCGAAAGCTAGTATAAATCTAAAAATGTAAAATTTCACTACACAATATTGTATTAATTGCGTGATTATGCGGTTAGTAACAGGTTCTTGTCCACATAACTCTATCATACGTCATCTCAGTCATCACTCCCTTCTTGATCATGTCACCTTTCCAATCCATCCATCTCTTTCTAGGTCTACCTCTACCGGTGTACCACACTCATAACTAACGTTCTCCTTGTATTGTATACTGTAACTACTGTAAACCATATTTTCAGATGCGTTGCCTACCCTAAATCGACGGAGGAGAAGACACACATAAAGAGAATATTTCCTCTTGTTATGCGTTTCCTCCACCGTCAAATCCACTTTCCTATCCAATCCTTTCCTTATAAGAAAGGGTGGAACGTAAAAGGGACTAAAATTGGGCCTAAGTTATGGTGTGATAATTGTATCTTACATGTAGTTAAATCAATTAATATTCTGTTTAACTTGAATAACGTAGCGTTTAATTATTTTTGGGGCAGCTTGATTTGATTTTTAATTAGAAGAGATACCGAATTTAAGTTTGAAATTTTGCGAGGACGGAACCAGCGCTTGTTTACTTAAAATCAATGCAACGGAATTTTGACGCTTTGTTTAAAATGCAAAGTTTAATTTTCTTGTTAAGAATTCTGCTGAGAAAATAAGGAAGAGAAGGAAAACTTACTTGAAAATTAATAAGTGATAATAAAAAAAATAATTTAAAAATACACAAAGATAATTAATAATTGAGAATCATTAGATGAACTTCAATTAGAGATAAATCTACTGATCCATGATTTTAATATCTCCTTAGAGAAGGTAAAGTTTTCAATATTTATTGAATTTGCATATTATTCTGAGGAAGCTGGCAGTAAAAGTAATTTACTTTATTACCATTAAAAATTTGTACATTTTATTAAAATTAAAACACGCAAAAATCAGTTTTAGTAGATTTATAAGAGAAAATCTGCAAAATCCACTAAAGTGTTGAAACAAAAATAAATCTAGCACAAAAATATAACGACTTTAATACGCTTTTGTTCGTCGCCCGAAAAATATAAAGATATATTTTAAATAACAAAGGCAGCTTGCTTTTTAAAGAATTCTCAGTATCACCAGCCATCTCGTCTCAAACTAGACAGTAAATACTGACGTCGCCGACAACGAAATACGACGTAGCATCTGCATTCCTAGTACAAAAAGCATACTCAATTCTTTAAATAAGAAAAATAATAACGTAATCGAAACATTTCTCTTTGTGAGTAATCCAGGTTCAATACGAGTAATTTAAGCCAATAACGCTAAGATCTGAATGTTTTTCGAAATTTATATATATCCAACGATCTACGATGAATGCAAACATCGTGAAGTAAGCTGCACATTTCTGAGAAGAAATTCAAAGATATGTGGGAAGTCAAACAGCACTGGGCCTGCGTGGTTGACTATGAAGTCGTCACTTGAATAGGCTTCGAGGCCATATTGTGCTGACGAAACAAATATTTATAATCGTTAAATATCTCAAAAATTAAAAACGTGTTTTAACTTTATAAAGTACTTAGCCTTTAATCTATACTAATATAATATTAAAGAGGAAAGATTTGTATTTTTGTATGTGTTGAAATAACTCAAAAAGTACTGGGCCGATTTAAAAATTTCTTCTACCGCTAGAAAGGTAATTTATATGTGTGTAACAGGGTATATTATTTGTTTTATAAATTTACATTTACAGTCTTAAGAATGACCGTCTTGTTACGTAGGAGAATTTAAATTAACTAAAAGTACGTTTGTTTTAAAACTTCTGATGGATACTGGCGTAATGTGAAAACTGTGTTTTAGCATGAGAAATCGTCTGAGTTTAGATGAGCACTTTATATCAAATTAAAACAAATTCTAAGTAATAAATAATAAGCATTGTGTTTCCATTGCCGAAACTCGCACAAACTTGATCAATCTATACTAATATAATAAAGCGTAAACACACACTTCTTTGTTGCCTAAGATGTCACCAATTACAGCATATTTTTGAATAATCCTTTTTTTAATAAAAAGCCCTACACTTACGTCACGCTTTAGGCTATATATTTTTACGCCTTTAAACTTAGGGGGTAAATGTTTTGCATAATAAACCTAAAGTGGGAAAGAGACCATAAGTTGCTGCCAACATCAAGGAAGCAAAATTGTCATCGTTGTCATTTGTGCATTTGACATTTGCAATTGAGAATGTCACAAATGTAAATAGTAAAATAAAGTTTTTATAATTTCACGCGGACGAAGCCGCACGGGAACAGCTAGTTTGTTAATAACTTTAAAAACAGCCCAGATTTAAATTCAAATGAAAAGCAATTTGGAAATTAATGGAATATTTTCAATGTTGCAAATTAAAGAATGTAAACTGAAAGTTTAATAAGATTCAAGAATAGTCGACCGTTTCAAGCAAAGTTACATTTAAATTGAAAAGTTCAGTAAGATTTTAATGCAGTGATCATAAAGCTGTCCAATTTAGTATGTCTGTAGTTACTTGAGTTACTTGAGAAGAAATATTCAATTCTGAAATGACGAAAAATAATAATTAAAAGATGGACTATTGCACTGAAAGCAATCTTATATATACGAGTATAAAAGAAAGTCGTGTTAGTTACACTATTTATAACTCAAGAACGGCTTTGCCGATATGACTGAAAGCTACCTCAGCTTAGAGCCAGGAGACGAACATAGGGTACTATTTATTCCATTCGACAGCCATGGATGGATGGATGTTTGTTAGAATTTGTAGCCTAAACGGGTAAATGGATTTCGATGTAAATTCGGTATAGACATGGAGGATAGTCTGGAAGAACACATAGGTTACTCACTTTTGTTTTTTAATTCCACACGGACGGAGTCGCGAGCGAAAGCTAGTTTTCAATATTTATTAAATGGATTTAAATTAGAAATTGTTTTTCAAATTCAACTTAGATTCAAACACTATTTTTTGTAAGATCTTTTGCCGTTACTATTTGCTATTTAAAAAAATAATCACCTCGTTTATTGCTTTGAAAACAGAATAAAAAACTCTATGCTTTAAAGAATTATTTAAACTGTAATAAAAGAAATTGCAAGTTCTAAAACAATTTAATTTTCAACTCGGAGACCGTAATATTTTGCGACAGGTGATGTCCAACAAATTCCAAGACGAAACTTTGTAAGTCGTCTAAAACTTAGATCGTAATTGAATTATGAAAAGACGCTGTTTTTTTTTTAATTTCTCTATTGTTTTAATGGAACATTATAACAAAGAAGTGTAGAATATTACTTTTTAATTATTTTTTTAGCCCGCGAACTGAACAAGAAAATAATAGGTGAACCAAACTATGGTTCGTGTATTTCGGGATAAACTGAAAAGTTAGTCCTTACACAGAACTACGACAAACGTCATTTCTTGATTTATTAATTAAAGTTGAGCTTGGTTCAATTTGCTTGTACAGAGCAGTCGAAATCGAATCAGAGTTAGTCAAGCTTTTATAGCTTCTTGTTCGAATGCGGTACTGAATGCTTGTCCTTAAAATTAACATAAAGAAAATAGGAATGTAATGTCAACTAATAGAATTCCCACACACTTTACACAGAAGTATCGGATTATATGATTATTTTGGAAGAGGAGTTTCCGTGTGTAGACATGCAACGCATCGTTACTTGCACCTACACCAAATTTTCATTAGTGCTCCGTTCCACTCGAACCACTAAACGTTACACCACGTTCTCAGTTAGTAAACGCTATCCATTTAATTAAAGACTAAACTATTCGACACCAACGTAAGTGTGTCGAACATTTTACTACAAATGCAGGTAAAATAACACGAAGATATTCGGACGTAAGGAATTTCAATTTTATCTCTCCAACAATTCCACGAAAGTCGAAATGTTAGTCAAATTCTTTGACTTCTTGATGTTATTAGAAAATACTCCAATTCGCTGGGAATATTGTTATCTAGAATTCACAGTAACTCATGAATCATGTTACCGTCAGTATCTTAATATGGTAAGATTATTATGTGACTTTATATTAAGACTAGCTGTTCCCTTGCGGCTTCATCCGCGAGAGATTATATAAAAAATATTTCATTGTTTACGTACATTTGTCAAATTATCAATTGCAAAAGTCAAAATGAGGACAAGACGACAAACCATGACAATCTTGCTTCCTTGATGTTGGCAGCAACGTATGGTCTCTTTCCCACATTAGGGTTTTTATCCAAAATATTTACCCCCTAAGTTTAATGGCGTGAAAATATATAGCCTAAAGCGTGACAAAATGTAGGGCTTTATATTAAAAAAAGAATTATTCAAAAATGTGTTGTAATTGCTGACATCTTATGCAACAAAGAAGTGTGTGTTTACGCTTTATTATATTAGTGTAGATAATGGGACAATTGTAAACTTTCAGGAAACAAAAAGATCTAATTTCTCAAAAAGGTTTCATTTAATACAATTGTTAAGGACATAAAAAGAGAATAAATTCAGGAACGATTTTTTGCAAACTTATAATTCTTTGTAACTATATATATGTAAATGGTTTTAAACTGTATTGTGTAATGTAATCTTACTTAATATTATAAATGTGAAAATTTAGATGGATGGATGTTTGTTAGAGTTTGTAGCCTAAACGGCTGATCGGATCTCGATGTAATATGGCATAGATGTAGGATATAGTCTGGAAGAACATATAGGCTATTTTCTTTTGTTTTTTTTTTTTAATTCCAAGCTAACGGAGTCGCTGACGAAAGCTAGTAGCTAAATAAAATTATAGGTACCTAATTATTATAAGTATAAGAGCTATCTTCATAAACCTTATTGCGTGTACAACTTAAAAATTTCAACAGGACTTTGGTGTTTCATAAGTAGGAAACTTTGCCCATAAAATGTTCCCGCGCTTACAAAGCTAACGGCGTTAAGGAAGATTAATTTTCCTGTTTTGAATAAACTACACAAAGGATCTAAAACTTTTATATGCAGATATAAAGGACTTAATTCAATACTCTAAAATAAAAAGTATAAAAACAATAAATCTCGTATAAGAAGAAATCATTAAGTTTTGTTCATGTCCCAATCCTTACGAACTCCTGGGAGTATCTTGAGTATTGGCTCACTAAAACGAATCGAGGGCTTTTAGTAGGCCCAGTCAGAACCTTTCCTTAACCCCAAAAAGCAAGGTATCGTTTTAAGATTTACCTCGATCCAATTAAAAAAGGTTTTAAAATAACGGGAATTACATTTACTTTCGCGTTTATTAAGAAAATCTACCTCATTTTGCTGCTTATATTTAACCTACAAATCTATGTTATTCCAGCTTTTACTTAAAAAATGTACCTTTGTATATCTTAAACGGTATCAATTAAAGGTCGGTAACAAACTTCAACAGAAAACAGACAACGAATAAAGATTTCACAACAGCTAATGAAAGGAAACGCGGTCGAGTGCTGGGTAAATATTTATCAAGGGAAAAGCTGGAAATAAGGACGGGCAGGAATCGGGGCTTTGGCATTTTTAAACATGTTGGTACTGGTGTTTATACTGTGAGTTTACATTGCCGAAATGTACAAAACATATTTCTTTCGGCAATGGAAACTCACATTTGTAATGTGGTACTAGAACAATTAGGGCGTCGGTGACTCAGTGGTTTAAGCACTTGACTTGTAATATACAGGTCTTGGGTTCGAATCCCGCCGCCATGTACCAATGTGATTTTCGATTTTTCGAATTTTCATATTTACATAATTTACCCGACGTTCTTACGGTGAAGGAAAACATCGTGCAACCTGCACATATCAGCGAAGAAATTCAAAAATATGTGTGAAGTCAACCAACCCACACTTGGCCAGCGTGGTTGACTATGGCCTAGTCACCCTAACTTTAGGGTAGGCTCCAAGCCCCGCAGTGGAGACGTATATAGTGAGCTGGTGATGATGATGACTATAACAATTGACATGATGAGGAGCGTTTGCTTTTGATTATCAGCAATTTTACATTAAAAACAACACCTATTTCGGCTAAAGTGTACTGTCAACTATCTATATTTGAATTTGTCTTCTAATTTAAGACGTAATTTTGTTTTAGGACCCTATTTTTGTTTGGAAAATAACATAAAAGTTTTGGCAAAAAGTTATGTCTAGCGATTGAATTGCGAACGAATTTTCAATACAACGATCAACAAAAGGCCAGCTTCCGAAATACCAATTCAATTTCGACTAGTCTACACTACCGAGGTCGGGGATGAAGTTTAATTAAAAAGTCAAGTTGAGCTCCGTTTGATTATAACGCAAAATTTAACAAGATTTAGAAAACAACAACTATTCAATTAGTAAACCTTAACCATAGCCAATAGTTACTTTAAACATTTATTTACTAAACTTATCTGAACAGTATGCGTTGCAATGTAAAACCACAACAAATCACTTTGACTGTATAGTTTAAATGAACAGTCGAAATGTACCGTTAAAACCAATTTATGGTCAAAGCTTTAACTGTCAAACTGTACAGTTCTCAGTTAAAACTGTACGTATATAAAAGGCTTAATGAAAGACAATCTGAAGCGATAAAATTTTTGGCATACATTGTAATTTTTTATTACTAATAAAAAAAATTAAACGTGTAGATTTGAGCCTGAAACCTTCGTAATCGTCTTCTGAATATTTAAGCAATAATTTGATAATATTTTAAGACTTATATAGGTTTAACAACCGGTTTACCGGTGGACACTTCTAAATGCTTCACTACTGAAATCCTAGCTCGCTAAAGCATAATTCATTTTAAAATCATTATGATTCAAATATTATAATATGACTTAATATTTATAGCATTGCTTAATGTAAAAAGTCCCAGTGGGAGCATCCAATCTGTACTTAAGAGAACATGTTCAACCAAAATTAGGTACACAAAATTGGATAATGAAATGGAAAGATAAGGTCTCTTGAGATAACAGAAATATAATTGTGATGTAATTATACTTCAACGAGTTTTAACAAGTAGGTAAGTAGTATATCAAATACCTTTGACTCAACTATCGCACAACTGTCGTGCGATTGACGGTTCTTTCGCAGCCAATTCAGACAAATAAAAATGGAGTGCGCACCTCCACATAAGCTCATAGGAATCAAAGCGCGACTAAACGGTTGTGCGATAGTTTAGTTTCACGCTCTAAAATATAAATGAAATGAATGAGGTTTGTTACTTCATATCTCCAAAACTTACGGATCTCAATGAAATTTGTCATAGATGTGCCACAAACTACTTACCAAGGTTTTTCTTATTCCGAGCAAAGTTGCAGGTAAATTTTTATTTTTATAAATACATAAGTAACGGGGTGAATTTGAACTGAACTTTACATTTTAACTAAAAGTACAATTTTCCACTACACATGTACAGTTTTTACTATTTAGTTAAAACTTAAGGTAAGTAGGCTTAATGATTAAAAATAATCAAATAGTTGATTACGTCTAATTTCCTGGATGAAATACTTTGAAGCAACGTAATATCCTTTTAAATTTTATGATAAACCAATTAAGGAAAATTAAAACATGGACAAGATCCAAGGAAGTTAAATTGTCAAC
Organism: Papilio memnon; assembly: GCA_003118335.3. NCBI lineage: Eukaryota > Metazoa > Arthropoda > Insecta > Lepidoptera > Papilionidae > Papilio > Papilio memnon. The sequence continues at coordinate 2,474,012 of LD689012.1, forward strand.
ATAAAGTAAAGACCGTGATTTTAACAAACAATAGCAGCACTCGGTCCAAGGTAAAATTTCATCTGCGTCTGATTTTAAATGGAATTATTAAATCTTAGCAAATATTTTACAAAAAGTCTTTGCCGTGGCATAAATTTTCTGAATTGTTTCTTAGTTATGTTTATGTTGGTGGATAGCGACGCAAAAAGTCGCTTTCTACAATATTCCAGGATATGTTTAGACCAATAAAATACGGTTATAATGACATCGAAGTGATCAACAACTTATTTTTTACAGCCGAAATTCCAAAACATTCAAGATTCAACAAAACTATCAACAAAAGAGGTAACAATATCCGACTCTAAGGACCATCTCGGGGGCGTGGACTGTATGAATGGCTATATATTTGATTAAAACTGCGGAGTCCGAGAATCGCGTTAATTCGTCACAATCACAATCTTTGAACAGCACTGTCATAGACAAATTATGCAGTTTTTTTAAATTTAGTGTTGCTTGCAACAATAAATTTCAATCAACTGGGACCTTTGGTTTGATTCAAGTCGTTAAATGTGGTTGTTTTTATGACAAGTTTCAAGACACTGAAGAGCTAGTACAAAGTTCACTAACAGTACTCATATTATAACCGCTGTATTTCGCTTGAGCGGCACAAGTTCTTGTACTCGCGGAAACTTCTCGAAGATTAGAACATATCACGTGACCACATTTCTAATTTACCGAATTCAATTCTGCAACGATATATCTTAGAAGATGCAGTGAGCTTGTCGCTCTAAATTGTAATTTAAAATAGTGTTTTTAATTAACCTTTTTGCTTGTTGGTTACTGTATAAAAGTAGAGTTTATGATTTGAAATATTAAACGACTACACACACTACAACAGAAATCGGCGCATGACAGCGAACAGTGGCAATGTCGGAGGCCAGGACAGTCCACACTTCACCAGAACAGTTGGTGAGTATGAGTAGCGCAGGCCAGGCATGGATTGTGTGGACTTCCTGGCACCAGTTAGTGTTTATATACGCCAGTTGAATGTCAGTACATACTAATACTTGTACTACTTTAGTAGTTACTAGTTGTTGCTCGCGACTTCGTCCCCGTGAAATTAAAATAATTTATATACATAAAAAATGATAACGTGACTTTTTAATGGAGAAAGAATTTTTAAAATCTGCCCAGTAGTTTTGAGTTATTTCAATATATACAAAATAAGAAGTTTTCCTTTTAAATTACTAATATACTCGTAGATTATGGCTCATATCTTCTATTTAACATAACCAATTATATTGTACCGTATATAAAATGAAATGCGTTATAACTAATATTTAATTTATTACTGTAAGTCGTTTTTCTAATATAGGCTCTACAGGTGATGTTTTCTTTACATAATTTTCTAATAATTCAGTATCCTTTCCTACAACTTGTAGATTCCGGCCGTAACGACTCAGTTCCTGAAAAAAATGGATACATGTATTGGAAAACTAAAATTCAAGATATTCACAATTGTATGTAATTTCCGATTTCTTTATTGGCTTATTGTTTATTGCCAAGGTAAGAAGAGGAAAATAAAATGTACGGAAATGAGAAAATCAACCCCGTAATATAACAGAAATATTTATGACATTCCCCTTCTTCCTTCCTAAGGCTAACCTAAACTTCCAAGGGGCCCTTCGAGAGGTCTCTCGTGTGTCACGTCATGTGGTCACATCACAGGGTCTTTCTTAGGGGCAAATTCTATAGGATTGAGTTTAATTTCTAGCTAGGGCAGTCACCAATATACTCGAAACTAATCGGTACTTCCGAACATCGTGTGAGTTAAGTTAATGTTTACCTCAAATTGATTTCCAGCCCTAACTAAAAATCCAATAGTCGATACTTGATACTCTTTATCGAGTTCTAGATCTTGATAATCATCACCTTCTTTAACTTGCACCTGGATATCAACACCTTTTGTCAAGTTTATTGTCAATCGGAGACCTGAAAATATTTCATTGAATTTATATAATTGAAGCTTGTCGTCTAAATATAAACATTTAGAATCTAGAATAACATCGTTTTATTCAAGATAAAAAACAACATTAAGTTTACCAAACATTGTAAACAAGTTAGGAGAAAGAAAGTCTGATGATGCCGATGACATGAGTACGATAGAAGATAGTCAATTGTAATAATAAGATCGTGCGCACACCTTTGACAAAACTATCGCACAACTGTTTAGTCTCGCTTTGATTCCTATGAGCTTATATGGAGGTGCGTGCACTACTCGATTTTTAGTTGTGCAACTAAACAGTTGAATTGACTGCGAAACAATCGACAATCGCAGAACAAGTGTGCGATAGTTTAGTCAAAGCTGTGCGCCCGCTCTTATGATGTAGATCACCACCAGCTCACTATACGTCCCCGCCGAGGGGCTCGGAGCCTACCCTAAAGTTAGGGTGACTAGGCCATAATCAACCACGCTGGCCAAGTGTGGGTTGGTTGACTTCACACATATCTTTGAACTTCTTCGCCGATATGTGCAGGTTGCATCACGATGTTTTCTTTCACCGTAAGAACGTCGGGTAAATTATGTACATATGAAAAATCGAAAAATCACATTGGTACATGGCGGCGCGATTCGAACCCAAGACCTGTAGATTACAAATCAAGTGCTTCAACCACTGAGCCACCGACGCTGATGTAGATATTTTATAATAATTGTCCTTAGTATCTTACCAGCAACATGTGGCATCCAAGGTCCACTGAATGGTTTTGCAACCCAGTAATTGGTCATACAGGTCTTAAATACATCTATTAAATATCTACCAGGCAAAGACATTGTCACCACTTGATTTGTAAATGGCATTGTGTTAATAATTGATCCTCTAGTTATATCTGAAATCATATAAAAGGAAAAAAATGTTTGGTCGTAACATTTTTACGTGGATAAGTATTAAAAATTGTACTTACCTCCTTTTGCCAACGAACCGCGTATCATGTTTCTTAATATAAACGATACAGGAGTTAAATTTGATACGTTCAATTCTTTTGTCTGGAAGTAAAAGCTAAAATTATTTAAATGTCTAAATTGGAGATTAATCCTGAATTAAAAAATCTTTGATTAACATTGTACTCGAAAATTATGTTTTGATAAGTAAGTAAAATTATTCCTCCTGTATATTAATTACGAAGATGTTATTTAGAATTTGCTATAAATTCCCATTAATCAAACTTACTGCATTCAAGAAAGCGTCTGCTACGAAATTTCCAATAGCGCACTCCCCGGAACTACACGCTGGTGCTAAAAGATCTTCGTTTGCGTAACCCAACACTTCCTTTACTAACGAATGTAGCTTTTCCGCGTATGGCTTTAAAAGGGCTTTCATTTCAGGATCTGAATTAATTACATACATTTTATTTATTAACAACACAGTTTATCTGCCTTATTATTTTTTTAAGAATTTTCATTTTAATCATAACAAACTTCTATAAGGTCTTTATATCCAAAAGCAATGGCTGTAATGTTACCGTGTTCATAAACAATAATTTCTTAATCACATTTAGTCTTTTCAGGTCTATTTCTAAGATGTAATAGATCATCAATCAAGAACTAATAACTATTTACTAACCTTCTGGTATAGACCTGTTCAAGAATATTGGTGTAGCAGAATACGAGACGAGTTCACCACTACCGTCAAAGTACACGGTCATATTGCCCAAGTATTTGGAAAACGCGGATGCCGTTACAATTAGAACCTGTTGAAATGTACACGTTATTGATTTTAGACATCATTAGAACTATCAATAAAAATATTGTATCAGTACCAATCTATTGCTGCATCAATGTAAGAAGTACAGATACTCTGAAAGTCACTGATGATAGACTATGCTTTCATCCATTTAAGAATACGGGCCTCTATCTGCCGCTAAGAGCGAATTCATTTTGTCCTCATAACGTTACCGTTCTATCTAGAACCATGATCCTTCTTCTAAAATTTTAACCCTTAGCTATATTAGTAATCATCTTACCTCATGTTCAGGATTCTCAATTGCCTTAACAACTACTGGATATGGACCGGAAACGTGCTCTTTGTTCGGAGCTTCTCCATTCCAAAGCAGACTGTGCGAATGTCCACCTACTATCAAATCAATGTTTTCACCAGCAGTTTCTGCCATTTTCCTAAAAGAACAAACCGTAACTAAACGTTGATTTTCTCTGCAGAAACACATTTTTATCCTTCGATCTTTTAAAAAAAACTATTGAAACAATTTGTCTCTGTAAAGTTACAATTTGGTTCGCATTTTTTAAATCCAAATATAATATTTTTTAACAAAGTGGCCGGAGATAAAAACTCCTACACGTTTTTACGAAACGTTATAAGTATTACGTCCCTAATGTGACGAGGAGAAATTGTTAACAATTTATCACGTCTTATACGCCCTCATGATTATCTAGGCGTTTAAGCAATGCTTGTCACTCGTTTGTTTGCCTCCGCCTTTCACATCTTGAAATATTGGTATAAATTACGAGGCCTTAGTCATATATTTGTAGTATACTATTACATAAATAAAACATTTATTTCTCACGATGTTGTTTAAGAAATCGACAATAACAATTACAAGTAAAATGCTTTCATACTCCTTTCTATCGATATTTCTCATGACAAGTTTATGAAAAAATATTGTCCCCTATCTTTGCATTTAAATTGCCGATAAGTCGATCCTATTTGTTATAGTGAAGATATATTTTGAACGTATTTTATATAAATAAATGTACCTACTTATCGACTTCTAGACCACAATGTGATAAAACAATTATTATATCAATTCCTTGGTCAGTCAATATTTGAGCTTCTTTTTTAACTGTATCTATAGGGTCCAAGAATTTTACTTTCCCAGGATTTGATGAAGTCTAAAAAGAAACAAGAAAGTTAACAATACAACATTCATAATCCTGTACACAAATTAGCTAAAAACTGTATAAAATTTATGTTTATCTCCTTCACCTTAGTTTCTGGAGTAGTAAGTCCTATAATACCAATCTTTCTTCCTTTCTTCTCCAGCACAATGTGTGGTTTATATAATCCATTCAACTCGGGTACTGCGGTTGTGTCTATATTGGCAACAACGACTGGCGCCTTCAATGCCGCTAAGTAAGGCGCTAGGCCCGCTATTCCATCGTCGAACTCATGATTGCCTACTGTCTGTGGAAAATCATCAATACCTTTTTTATTTTCCTCTTCCCTCTCTTCTGTGTCTTATCTAATTTCCTCTCTTTCCCACACACAGGCTGACCTAGGACTGTTTAGTTTGCTGCTGATATTAATGATTTTGTCACAAAAAAAAAAAACAAGTTTAATGTTATCGTGTGCTTAACAAATGTATACCAAGTGCTTACATCAATGTTTTAGTCATCGTTTAAAAACAATATCAATATAAGATAAGTAATATGTTGTGCTTGACCCCTCGATAGTTATCAATTGCATACAGATTAAATATTATGAAGTTTGACATTGTTTTTTTAATTTACAATAATAATTATAATATATTCTATAATAATATGTTAGTCACCCTAACTTTATGGTAGGCTCAGAGCCCCTCGGTGGGGACGTATAGTGAGCTGGTGATGATGATATTATATTATGTTTCACACTGAGGAAAACTATGTCTTAATAGATTTAACTATATGTATGCGAAGATAATATTAAAATGTAACCAGCACAATTATTTCAATTAAAGATGTATGAATGAATCGAAATTCTTATCGTAGATTTTTATTGTCTAATCATACTAATACTAAAATCATACTAATATTACAAATGTGAAAGTTTAGATGGGTGGATGGATGGATGTTTGTTAGAGTTTATAGCCTGAACGGCTGAACGGATTTCGATGAAATTTGGGATAGATGTAGAGGATAGTCTGGAAGAACACATAGGCTACTCACTTTTATTGTTTTTAATTCCACGCGGACGGAGTCGCGGGCGAAAGCTAGTTATATGTAGCTGTATAAGCTGTCTTTATTTTTTCTTAAAGAATGAGAGTGAATGAGATAATATGCTTACAGTTTGAGTAGTAAAATCCTATCTTTTTAATAATATAACTTCATACTTACATGGACATCATTTGGTAGTAAATTAATAAATTTCTGTGTGACGTTCCATTTCATAAGCGTGTACCAATAGGTGCCTTGGAAAGTGTCCCCGGCGTCCAATAATATTGGGTTTTCTTTTTCTTTTAATAACGTAGTAATCTCGTAATATAATCTGGCAAAACCCCCTAGACAATTGTCGTCATTTGATTCACATACTGGATAGGATACTGTTGTTTCTTCAAACCTAGAAAGAATAAAGTTAAAAAAAATATTAATAACTAGCTTTCGCCCGCGACTCCGTCCGCGTGGAATTAAAAAAAAAACAAAAGTAAGTAGCCTATGTGTTCTTCCAGACTACGTTCTACATCTATGCCAAATTTCATCCAGTACCGTTCAGCCGTTTAGGCTACAAACTCGAACAAACATCCATCCATCCATCCATCTAAACTTTCGCATTTATAATATTAGTAAGATTAATTGTCAAGTATACAGAAAAGGACATAGAATATTGTCTCAAATAATTACATATTACTTAAAAATACTTGTAATTTGTAAACTCGAATGTTTCAATTTTACTTTCATCGCGTACCTTGTTTAAGGTGCGTTTACTTTTTATCTATGTTTACATTGGAAACTCGGAAGTGTGACCAATAGACCGGTTTTTCTGAATTAAACATCGATTACTGGTATGGTTCCAATCTAAACGATCGTACTTATGTCAATGATTGTTATAGAAAGTTAGATATTACATGTAATTAATGAAATTCAAATCTATATCTATCCATCTATACTAATATAATAAAGCGTAAACACACACTACTTTGTGGCGTAAGATAACAGCAATTACAACATATTTTTGAATAATTATTTCTTTAATAAAAGCCCTTCACTTACGACACGCTTTAGACTATGTATTTTCACGATATTAAACTTAGGGTTAAATAAATTGGATAAAAAACCTAATGTGGGAAAGGGACCATAAGCTACAAGTTGCCAACATCAAGGAAGAAGGTTTGCAATGCTTTGTCATTATGTCATGTCATTTTGACATTTGCAATTGATAATTTGACGAATGTAAACAATAAAATAAAGTTTTTAAATGCGGATGAAGACACACAAATACAGCTAGCATTGAATTCAGTATCAACAAGTCGTGGCCGAAACAAAAGAAAAACTACTAGCATAGATTTTCTTTTGTCAATTAAATATTAAAATACAAATCGTGACAGATTCCCATCCCATACAATATATTACACATCTCCCTAACAATATCAATTCGTGTTACTCAAATCAATGACGAATGTAATAAACATCAAATACGACTATGGGATAATATCACAAGAGAACACTGAGAGCAAAGTTATAGCAAAACATTGATAGTTAACCTTTATTGTTATTATTAAAACATAATCTAACACGAGTTCTATAATAATATTAAAACATTATTTTTAAAATGATAATTGTTTTATTTATGTTTTTTGAAGAATTATGTCATTGATCAAAAGAACAAAAGTCGATCAATTAATTTGATCGACTTTTGTTTAAGAAGTAATTAAGATTAATAGATATGTCATTAAAAATAATGTTTTACCACTAATGTCCGGTTTCTCAGCTACTTTTAACCATTCGTTAGTGTTTTTGGTTCGATAACTTCTTGAAATGCGTTTCCGTACTACGTAACTGGAGTTTTACTCCTTTGAAATTTAGTTCAAAGTAAAACTACTGAATCAATAGGTAATGATAAAATGATGGAAACTTCAGCAAACCGGCATGCATGTCATTAAATGCGTTCTTTACTCACTTATTGTGTTTAAATGAACGAATTACGTTGTTGTTATTTTAAATATAAAACGTAATGCTGTAACTTTTGGCGTGCTATAATCACAGAGAAAATATATATGAAACCAAACATTTTTAAACATTATTTTATCACAATAATTATCATAAATAAGTCTGTTTTGGAACAGGTTGCATAATTGATGTACACGGTTATTTAATACTTCTGTTCAATTTATAGTTACTAAATATGTGTAAAACATATGAGAAATAACAGCAGATTACTGAAACGAACCATACTTCGCTTTGTAAGCGCAGCTTGAAATCTGACAGACGTCAAAAAATTTATGGAATTTGAAGTTCACTTTGTCATTTAAAACACTGGCAGATGTCGTTTCATCATCAACCGATACCGGGCGCACACCTGAAACTACACTATCGCACAACTGTTGTGCGATTATCGATTGTTTCTCAGACAATTCAACTGTTTAGTTGCACAACTAAAAATCGAGTAGTGCGCACCTCTATATAAGCTCATAGGAATCAAAGCGAGACTAAACACTTGTGGAATAATTTAGTTTCAGGTGTGCCCACGGTCTAATAGTTAAAAAAATTAAAACAATAACCACATACCTATCGTGAAAATCATTATAATGAACAATATCCAATCTGTAGAACTCAATAAACGGTGCACCAGTTACAAAATAATTAACATTGACAGCATTCCAGATACACGCAAATAAAATTAAACGCATTTTAATCAACATTAAACTAGTAAAATGATCCGTTGAACACTATTTTATTCACATTATAATCAATAAAATTAATTATACATCACTTTAACCATTAAAATAAAATTAATTACGCGAAGTGACTGTCGTCAGTTCAAATCACGCACGCACGTGCTACTAAACGGTGATCGAGTATGTACGAGTGCATTTCTGACCTTAACTATGTTAAAATTAAGAGCGAGCGCACAACTTTGACTAAACTATCGCACACTGTTATGCGATTGTCGATTGTTTCGCAGCTAATTCAACTGTATAGTTGCACAAGTAAAAATCGAGTAGTGTGTGCATTTAAGCTCATAGGAATCAAAGCGCGACTAAACATTTGTGCGATAGTTTAGTTTTAGGTGTGGGCACGCTCTGAATGTAACACTCGTTCGCTTAATAGGTATTTAAACGGTCCCTAATTGCCGAAATCAGATTAGTAGTTACTAAGGGATATCTAGTTAGAGACTGCAAAAGTACTTTAATGTAGGCTTTAGACATCTCGAATATTCTAAGTAAACATTTTATCGACTCCGAGTGTGGCACTGCTATAAAACATTAACGAGTATCTAACTTGCATGCACATATTGACACACTTTCAATTGCAGTACACTTTTAGATATAACTAGCTGTTCCCTTGCGGCTTCATCCGCGCGAAATTATAAAAACTTTATTTTATTGTCTACATTTGTCAAATTATCAATTGTAAATATCAAAATGACATGAAGTGATGACAAACCATGGCAATCTTGCCTCCTTGATGTTGGCAGCAACTTATTGTCTCTTGCCCACATTAGGGTTTTTATCCAAAATATTTACCCCCTAAGTTTAATGGCTTGAAAATATATAGCCTAAAGCATGACGTAAGTGTAGGGCTTTTTATTAAAAGATTTTTTTTTATAAAAAGAATTATTCAAAAATATGCTGTAATTGCTGACATCTTAGGCAACAAAGAAGTGTGTGTTTACGCTTTATTATATTAGTATAGATTATAGATATAGCTATGGTAACTAACTTGTGGTCAGTGCCACAGAACCATTAATTTGCCAACATCAGATGTTGGACGTCACGTGTACGACAGGTGACAATCTGAGAGGTGTATTACATGACGTCACAAGGCAATTAATATTATGACAGATTGATTCATGTATTTTAGGTTATATAAAACAAGTGAACGCTAAGCCCGTTAACACCTTTAGTTAATACTCAGTAGGTCTGTTCAGTTCAATTTGAACATTCAGTTATACTGTACATTTCTCAGTTACCTAAACACGTTATTTTTACTTGTGAAGTTCGACTGTTCAGTAAAAACTGAAGGTGTCTATTGTGTAGAAAATCAATTGCGTAAATTATTATTATTTTTGTGACTGATTTGCCACTGTTTACCTTGAAGAGGCATTTACAGCTTCACCGAACTTGAGGTGGCCGAGCGCAGACGGCGCTTAGCCTAAACCTCATTTATGAGTAACTAAGCTCGAGGGCTCCCTCAGGAGCCTCGGCACGGGCCGTTACTTCGTTATTATTATATAACTACGACGTTAAGTTCCTTTTATTTAAAATCTACATCTTACTAATATTATAAATGTGAAAGTTTGGATGCATAGGGTTTTTGTAAGAGTTTGTGAACTAAAAGCTGAACGCATATCGATGAAATTTGGCATAGATGTAGGACATGGTCTGGAAAAACACATAGGCTCTCTTTTCTTTTTTTAATTCGACGCTTTCGTAGTCGAGGGCGAAAGCTAGTGAACTATGGAATCATCATGTCAATGTGAATTAAAAGTTACATAGAAAAATTTGTTTCTTCCGTACTTGTGGTAAAACAAGATCTTAACATTTTTTGTAATTCACAAGCATTTCGAACAATATCTGAGTGAAGCAGCTGAGGATGTTTTGACGTAAATATCCACAAATACGCGCCTTGCGTAAGATTCTGTTTATTGGTTGTTTTATATCTCCTTATAAAATGTACGACTGCTAAAACTCTAAAATGTTTTTCATTTCCATGAAACTTTACGACATTTTTTATAATAAATACATTTACCGAATATTAAAAACGCCTTCTATACTTAAATATATTTTTTCGTTACACTACACATAATCTTATTATATTACATAGGTCATGTTACTTCTTACTAATCTTACTAATATTATATTATAAATGCGAAAGTTTACATGGATCGATGGATGGACGGATAGATGGATGTTTGTTAGAGTTTGTAGCTTAAACGGCTGAACGGATCTTGATGAAATTTGCCATGGATGCATAGGATAGTCTGGAAGAACACATAGGCTACTTGCTTTTGTTTTTTTTTAATTCCACGCGGACGGAGTCGCGGGCGAAAGCCAGTATACAATAAATATGTTACGGTCAATCTTATTGCAAAGGTCAAATTAATTTGTAGTTATCAACTGGTTCATTTTTATTAAATTAAAACTGCGATATTTAGTTAAATAGAGCATGTAGTGCCATCCAAATTTTATTGTATCTCGGAATTCAGCACGAGAGGCTACAGAGCACCATACTAACTTGGTACCCACCGCTTATTGCACTCGCAACTGACCACGAGCGACTGTAAAGTTTGGATCTTATTATACCTAATCAGTCTTCATAACAAGGTCAGAAGTTTTTTCTTTTATCAATACTACGTAATATAATATCAAGATAACATTTATTTGTCTACAATGAGTAAACCCTGAACTATTGAACCAATTTTATGAACATTACATTTCTTTAGACGCCTGAGGAAAAAGTTTGAGTTCCTTATTCTATTGTAAATAAGACCTTCAGTAACTTATTTCTAAATCTATTTAACTATTTGGAAACCTTGTTGTTCGAAGGCTAATTTTAAAGGAAACTATACGATTTACGGAAATCAAGTTATTTGTTGACAAAAAGGAAGTGACAAAATTAATCCGTTTTGCTATTGTCGATCGATGGATTGAATATAAATTTCTACCGTTAATTACATAATAATTATTTAAAATAAATACATTTAGATATCTTACTAATATTATAAATGCGAACGTTTAGATGGATGGATGTTTGTTAGAGTTTGTAGCCTACACTGCTGAACCGATTTCGATGATATTTGGTATAGATGTTGAGGATAGTCTGGAAGAACACATAGGCTACTCACTTAGCTAGTTAATTTATAATTATACGATACTCTGTTTTTCCTATTTAAAACCTTATAGACATTTAGTAGACAAATTCCTTTTATAGCTTACGTACAAAAACTCAAGCTCAAGTACTTTAATACAGTTTCTTGTCAAATTTACCTTAAAATGTACATACAAAAAGTATTACATCATGATTTTTAGAAGCATTGCGAAATGTACTTAGCTACAGTTACCTCCAGCTAACGAAATAATGGGGAAAAAATATAACAAACAACCTTGGGGATTAGCTTGTCATTTTATTCTTGGACATCGTGACCATGGCCGTCACTTGCGTATTTATTTCTGTCGAAACATTATTATTGTCCCACTCATTTTCATAAAAGAATCAGAGACAACAATATTTTAAAAACAAGATTTTTTTATAATAAAAGGGGGCAAACGAGCGGTGTGAACATAGAGGTGGTCAATGACGCCCATGGACATCCGTAATACCAGAGGAACTACAGATGCGTTGCCGGCCTTTAAGGAAATGATAGGCTCGCTTCTTAAAGGACCCTAAGTCGTATTGGTTTGGTCGTTTCGTGTTTCACTTACACTTTTTATGAGGTCTTTGCCCCCAGTGGACGGCTTTTGGTTAAATGACCGCAACCCAAAAGCATCTGCAACAGGCTATTGACTTATTCTATAGAAGTACTTAGAGCGGGCGCACTTCTAAACTATCACACAACAGTTGTGCGATTCAACAGTTTAGTTGCATAAAAATAGTAATCAAAACAGTTGTGCGATAATTTAGTCAAAAGTGTGAGATTTTATAAGAGATTTTTTCTTATCCTTCCCATGTACTTACATGTCAAATTCTTAACTTAAAGGCCTTAATACTATTGGAATTAGATTATAGAATAAAAAAATGAAATTTTCTATTCACTAATTTAATCTTACCTATCGTGAAAATCATTGTAGTGTACAACATCCAATCTGTATGGTTTTTCATACAATACACCAGCACTAGCGAATTGATTAACAACATTCACAGCTAACAGCGCAAATAGTAAACACATATTGAGTAAGTTAACAACGGAACTAGAAATAATCGTTTTCATCGCATTTTTTTTTTGTAAATAAGCAAATGGCTGTGCCGTCTGACTCGACAGTGACCCTTGCCGGCCAGTTGGTTACTGTCTACAATCATTAGCAATACCTTTTGTCGAAACCGCAATTTCGTTCACACCACAATCAGGGTTGTCGACAATTAATAAAAATTACTGGGTAATTTTGAAAAAAAAATAGACCAAATGACGTACTACCTGTATCAAAAATTTGACAATCGGGACAACCATACGCGGAGTTATGACGTAATTAAAATTAAAAAAAAAACCTACAATATAATAGACAATCTTCTCCATTTTGAAGTGTTTTTTTATTATATTTGCAGATTGATTTTCAAAATATTTTCAATTTTAAAATATTTAATTCAGTAATTAATTAAAAAATTTTAGTAAAAACCTATAAAAAAGAAAGGAGAACAAATTTAATCTAAAAAATAAGAAAAATAAAGACTCCACCTAATCTTAATAAACTACAAAAATGAGCACAATTTCTGTAGTTAACATAATAATAATATTTTTCTTTCTCTCTGTTAGGCCTGTAATACACGTGTAACGAATGAAAATGTAACGCCTGTTTGTACTTCATTTAGAATCTCTTATAAAAAAAAAAAAACTTTAAAACACCGAATCTCAGAGTTGACAGCCCTGAGGGAAAACTTCTTACGCAAATGTACTGGTTACGCGATCATATCGAATATAGTGTAATACTAACACTGCATAATACAGATATGAGTACGTAGTAAATATTAACAAATTTTGTTGTTAATTATTGATTTTCCTTATAGAATTGTGTGAAAGACTTATTAATAACTAACTTTTGCCCGCGATGTCGTCCGCGTCAAATTAAAAAAATAAAATAAGTATTCTATGTGTTCTTCTTGACTATGCTCTACATCTATGCCAAAATTCATTGAGATCCGTTCAGCAGTTTAGGCTACAAACTCTAACAGACATCCATCTAAATTTTCACATTTATAATATTAGTAAGATTCGATGTAAGTTGTTTATTAATTATTTTATTATATCTATTAGACCTACATAATTAAGTTAAGTGTTTGTCTTTAAGTGTTAATTAAAAAGTTAATATAAGAAATGACATAAATCATTTAGTTATCTGATTATTTGTGTGATAACTGTTTACTCAATAAATGATAAATACATCACTAGCATTTGTCCGCGACTTCGAATTCACCGAATTTAAAAACTCAAGTAATATACGTGTTCTACTATGTTCTATACCTATGTCAAATTTCATCAAAATCCATTGAACTATTCTATATACACCTTCATACAAACATTCATCCATCTAAACATCAGTATTTATAATATTAAGTAAGAAGGAAGATAGTAAGATTACTGCTTTAAACATAAAATAATTTTAACTCCTTTCGCAATATAAAACACTAGCTGTTGCTCGCGACTTCGCCCCCGTAAAATTAAAAAATATAGCCTATGTTACTCACGGATACCTTTCTAACGGTGAAAGAATTTTTAAAATCGGCCCAGTAGTTTTTACGTGAATCGAATACATACAAAAATACAAAACTACAAATCTTTCCTCTTTATAATATTAGTATAGATTAAAAAAATATTAAAACATAATCCTAGCTGCAGTTACCTTGCATTATCACTTAAGTGCATACTCTACTTTCATATTATGCTTCTAAAAGAATAGTTACTTTTTGCTTTGACACTAAAACAAGAGCTCTCCCGAGTTTAAGAGCTAATAAAAAGTATCAGGCGCTTGGAATAAAAAGCACTTTATAATTAAACTAGCTATCACCTTCGTCTTCGTACACGAGGAGTAGAAAAACTTAGAAGCCTATGTAGTCTATCTAGATGGTAATCTGTGATTGACTTGTGCTAAATTTCGTCCAGCTCCAGTTTTGGAGTTACGCGTCCATTCATCCAAACAATTGCATTTATAATATCAATACTAATATTATTAAGAGGAAAGATTGTATTTCTGTATATAAATCGATAACTACTAGGCCGATTTCAAAAATTCTTTCACCATTAAGCTACGTTATCAGTGAGTAACATAGGCAATATTGTTTTATTATTTTTTTAATTCACGCGGGCGAAGTCGCGACTAACAGCAATTAATAACAAGTAGATAACAAGATTTCCTAATGAAGTTTAAGATCAAAATACGCTAAGATATTTAATTTATCTGTTGCAGAAATATTCGACATCAATAGACCGTTATAATTGTAGATACAAAATCGTTACAAAACCTTGCAACACGACCTCGTCACGTCTTGTCACTGGACAATGGTTGTCCTCTGTCGACTTACGGATAGGAAATAGTTAATACCAGCATTCGCCCGCGACTCCGTTCGCGCTGAATTAAAAAAAGTGAGTAGCCTATATGTTCTTTCAGACTATTTTCTACATCTATACCTAATTTCATCGAACTATTATTAACTAGAGCGTCGGTGGCTCAGTGGTTTAAGCACTTGACTTGTAATCTACAGGTCTTGGGTTCGAATCCCGCCATGTACCAATGTGATTTTCGATTTTTCGAATTTTCATACGTACATAATTTACCCGACGTTCTTACGGTGAAGGAAAACATCGTGATGCCTGCACATATCGGCGAAGAAATTCAAAGATATGTGTGAAGTCAACCAACCCGCACTTGGCCAGCGTGGTTGAATATGGCCTAATCACCCTAACTTAGGGTAGGCTCCGAGTCCCTCGGTGGAGACTTATAGTGAGCTGGTGATGATGATGATGATTATTAACTCTAACAAACATCCATACATCCATCTAAACTTTTGCATTAACATTAGTAAAATTATACGAAATAAAAGACAAAACAGAGACTTTTATACTTTAATTTTGGCATCAACAAATAACAATGCTTCTTTATGTCTCTAATCTGTATTTAATAAAAAAATGCTGAAACGAGATAAATTATGATTAAATCACAAAATATACATAAAATGTTTACCGAAACATCGTTCCGTTCAGTTTGTTTATAAATCAGTGAAAACATTAAAAGGAATTGATAAAGAATGTGAAAATAACTCGTATATAAAATAACATTGGAGTATTGCGGATGTTATAACAATACTGCACTTGAAATTAAGTAAATAAGTAGATCTAAGTACGTTTTAAAACCATAATATTACTACGCTAATAAAAAGTATTGCAGAAACCGCTCGATGTATCAGGAGTAGCTACAGACAGCACGTGCATGGTGGAATTCTTTCCCAACTTGCCTTATAAAATGTTTTATCTGACAATCTTACTAATATTAAAAAGACTATATTATATACTAGCTGTTCCCGTGCGGCTTCATCCGCGTGAAATTATAAAAACTTTATTTCATTGTTTACCTACATTTGTCACATTATCAATTGCAAATGTCAAAAAGACATGACATGTTGACCAACCATGGCAATCTTGCTTCCTTGATGTTGACAATAACTTATGGTCTCTTTCCCACATTAGGGTTTTTATCCAAAATATTTACCCCCTAAGTTTAATGGCGTGAAAATATATAGCCTAAAGCGTGACGTAAGTGTAGGGCTTTTTATTAAGAAAAGAATTATTCAAAAATATGCTGTGATTGCTGACATCTTAGGCAATAAAGAAGTGTGTGTTTACGCTTTATTATGTTAGTATAGATTAAGTAATTAAATAAAGATATATGTAAGAATTAAAAATGCTATGTTATTTTTACCAATTAATTCCGGCTTAATGAATCTGATATTTAAAGCAGTAATAGACTGATAGAGCATAGATTCCAGTGAATATTGCCTTTTTAATTTAATGAAAGGAGTCCAGCCGATAGATACCTTGTTAAATATTATTCTATCAAACAATTACTGAAGAAACTCACTCAACATTTGCTTAGTGTAAATCGATAAAGGGAGGATAGCCGGGATGGGTGACAGTGACAAATCGATCTACCCTACAAGTTCCGACACGCGAACACAAATATTAGTCACCCTTGATTGACATCATCGACAAATTGAAAAAAAAATGTCACAATTTAATCCATAAGACTCGAGTACATTTCAATTTAGGATATTTTAAGATGTGTAACGGTACACGATATAAAATCTTACTTAATATTATAAAGGCGAAAGTTTAGATGGATGGATGTTTGTTAGAGTTTGTAGCCTAACCGCTGAACGGATCTCGATGAAATTTGGCATAGATGTAGAGGATAGTCTAGAAGACACATAGGCTTTTGTTTTTTTTTTAATTCCTCGCAGACGGAGTCGCAAGAGAAAGCTAGTGTGAAATATTTACGAACAAGACTTTTCAAATTACATATCAAGCAATCATCATCATCTTCCTCCTTATCCTACTCCCGTAGGGTCGGCGCAACAGGTTTTTGTCCTCCACATAACTCTATCATACGTCATCTCAGTCATCACTCCCTTCTTGATCATGTCACCTTTCACGCAATCCATCCATCTCTTTCTAGGTCTACCTCTACCGGTGTACCCTTCCACACTCATACCTAACATTCTCCTTATTAAATGCGATTCATCGCTCCTCATAACATGCCCATACCATGCTAACCTTTTACTCCTTACCTTCTCTACCACTGGGGCTACTCTCAAACTTCCTCTAATATACTCATTTCGTATCTTATCCAATCGCGTTACCCCACACATCCATCTTAACATCCGCATTTCTGCCACATGTAGTCTCCTTTCATCCGTCGCTTTTACTGCCGTTGCTTTTTTAATTACATATCAAGCAAATCGTCTGAATAAAAACTAGCCGCGTTCAAGATAATACATTAATTAGAAAGAACAGTTTAGTTGCATTTTAAATGTAAATTACTATTCAAAAATTTAAACGTCAACTGTAAGACTTTTGGTCAAAGTATTTAACAACATAAAATTGCTTCAATTTTGTACAAAAGAGTATGTTTTGTTCGTATTTTAGCTACGAGTGAAGGGTGTCAAAAGTGCATAGCGCCGCTCTCTCATTACCTAGGCTTGGTTACTTACCTCTTCGCTGCTCCATTTACCTGACGGCACTTTTGTTTTCAAGACCACCGACCAATGCAACGTACTTTAACATTGCTCACAGATCTCTTCAGAATTTAGTCTCTACGTCAAAAGTCTCATCTCATCTAACTTCTAATCTAATCTAACTAATATTATAAATGCGAAAGTTTAGATGGATTGTTGGATGTTGGTTAGAGTTTGTAGCCTAAACGGCTGAATGGATGTAGATGAAATTTGGTATAGATGTAGAGTATAGTCTGGAAGAACACATAGACTATTTGCTTTTGTTTTTTTAATACCACGCAGTCGGAGTCGCAGAAAGCTAGCAAACAATAAAATATGAACGTTTTGACCATGAGGTTTAGCACGTTTCTGAGAAAGTAGTGCAGCGCCCCTATCGGTCGTAAAGGACATCAACTATTCTTACATGAGTTTAGTCAATGATAACCTCAGTACCATATAATAATCCTGTTTAACAAAAGACGGAAAAACAAAGTAATACTAGTTACGATTAAATGATTACTTAGATTAACTAGCAATGGATTGATCTTTGTATAGTTGTAGGGGAATATTTTCAAAGGCAAAATATAATAGAACTAGCTTTCGCCCGAGACTCCGTCCGCGTGGAATTAAAAAAACAAAAATAAGTAGCCTATGTGTACTTCCAGACTATCATCTACATCTATGCCAAGTTTCATCGATATTCGTTCAGTCGTTTGGGCTACAAATTCTAACAAACATCCATCCATCTAAACTTTCGCATTTATAATATTAATAAGATTAGTATGTAAAAATATTCGTTAAATGTTATATTTTTTTAATACAATTTTGAATCATGATAATAAAATACAGAGACTCGTATGCAGGTTTGCAGTTAATCGCAGTTTCAATAGAAAATAAAACGAACCAATATTCTTTACTTTTAAAAATATCAATATATGAGTCTCTGCATATAAGTTTGAAGTGCATTCAACTTCTCAAAGTGGCCATTCCGCTTATACTGCTCACTCTAAGATACGATATGAACCATTCGTTCCACTTGTTCAAAAATATATTTTATATCTTTAAAATGGAATTGATAATCCAAGAAAATGTATAGAAATATTGTATTATCTATACTAATATAATAAAGCGTAAACACACACTTCTTTGTTGCCTAATATGTCAGCAATTACAGCATATTTTTGAATACTTCTTTTTTTAATAAAATGCCCTACACTTACGCCACGCTGCAGGCTATATATTTTCACGTCATTAAACTTAGGGGGTAAATATAATATTTTGGATAAAAACCCTACTGTGGGAAAGAGACCATAAGTTGCTGCTAACGTCAAGGAAGCATGATTGCCATGGTTTGTCATTATGTCATGTCATTTTGACATTTGCAATTGATACTTTGACAACATTTTTTTTTATAATTTCACGCGGATGAAGCCGCAAGGGAACAGCTAGTATTATATAAATATCATAATTAAACGAAAAACTGCTTTACAAAAGGCTTAACTTTTTTAACTTTATCTTTGTTTAGAATGGTTAGAGATTATTTAAAATCCCAGAGCACTCTTTGACATTCCTAAACATATAATAACTATTCCTTTAAAACTAAGGAGAACGGAGAAATTAAACAATTAAAATACTAAATAAAATTTAAAAAGTAATATTTATTCTTCCATCAATTTTCGCAGTAACAGGAGAAAACTTCTTGATGTATTTTTCGAGCAGTATTTGATCGCGCCCAATTATTTTCATATGTCGCTTTTCATTTTTGAATACCTGAAATAGTTAGAAATAATTTCAATAATACAATAGTTTAAATTACACAAAAGTTACAAAAATAATCATTTAAATTTATAAACCACTAGCTGTTGCTCGCGAATTTGTCTGCGTGATTTTAAAAAATAAACATAGCTTTTACTCATCGATACCGCCTTTAATCGCGAAAGAATTTTGGTAATCGGCCCAGTAGTTTTTGAATTATTTCAATACATACAAATATACAAATCTTTCCTCTTTATAACATTAGTATAGATTATTAAAAAATTCTAACCAAATAACCATCGCCGCCATCAGCCAAGTAAGCGGGGGCAGTGACCTGGTAGTACACATCCTTGTTCAGCCGGTGTTCTTCCCCAGGGCTGCCAACATACGCATCTATCACCCGCTCTCCCTCGGCCTTTGTTACATTATATACCACGCGAAGACCTGCAAATAATACTTCGTAATGAACATCTCAAAATTAAAAATAAATGTCTCGAGACGCACCCACTTCTATACTAAAAAGATGCCAAATCGCAAACATAAAGTAGTGATTGTAGTAAATCTAAGAGCGCGCGCACCTTTGACTAAACTATCGCACTACTGTTGTGCGATTGTCGATTGTTTCGCAGCCAATTCAACTGCTTAGTTGCACAATTAAATTGAGTATTGTCGCACCTCCATATAAGATCATAGGAATCGTAGCGAGACTAAACAGTTGTGCGATAGATTAGTCAAAGATGTGCGTGCCGGCTGGGTCGCGGAAGAGTACCAAAGTGTCCCCGTGACACAGGCGCAGGCGGACAGAAGGAACACCGTTGGGTTTTTAGTGGGTATTCCGGCCATTCTCTATGGCCGGAGAGTCCCATATACCCCCCCCTGGTGACGGGGGGGATGCATAAATACATTTTCCCAGCGACAAAAAAAAAGGCAAAGATGTGCGCACGCTCTAAGAAGTATACTCGAGAATAAGATATTTTAATTAGATAGTGGTTCATCTTTTTTCATATTTTTTACGAAAACGTTGCTTTCCATAGAAAAGGGTTTAAGCTTTATTTTCCTTTCACTAATCTGTGCTTCAAAGATATTATTATATGGATATTCAAGTCATAAAGGTCAGTGTTCTGAAGTGGTCGTAAAATGTGAAACGAGCTATACCGGGAGCAGAGAAGCGCTGACAATAGAGAGAAGTGGGTAATAATAAAATACTATAAACACATGATTAAAAACTCTACTACAGTTATACTTCCCATGTTAAGGTGTGTTTCCACTAAGAAAAAATATTTAAATATTCTTTACAATTTTCAATTACATAAAATGTGAAGGTATACCTGATATTTGAAGTAACCAAGGTGCTTCCAATGGTTTAATAGATGATAGATCGCTAATACTCCTTTCTAAAGCCTTCAAAATGTGTTTTCCTTTCATTTCAAATGTTTCCACGCAATCGTAGTAAGGAAACAGATCGATTAATGATCCCTTTGTTATTACTGAAAATAACGTGTTAAGATTATTTAAAAGACAGCGGTTTGCTATCTGTAGACTCTACAATATAAGAAAATATATTTGTATTGACGTCAAAGAGATTCAAAAAATATTTAGAGTAAGCATATAGACAGTTCTTACGGTGAAGGAAAACATCGTGATGCAACCTGCACATATCGGCGAAGAAATTCAAAGACATGTGTGAAGTCAACCAACCCGCACTTGGCCAGTGTGGTTGACTATGACCTAGTCACCCTAACTTTAGGGTGGGCCCCTCGGTGGGTACGTATAGTGAGCTGGTGATGATGATGATGATGATGATGATGATGATGATGATGATGATGATTTAGACACTTGAAATATTTTTCACATAATCTCACTAGCACCTGGTGTGGTGGTCAATTTTAACATTGAGAAATTACCGGTGAGTTTATATGTATTTCTTAAATGTGTTTGCTTTAAGTGTTTAAGTAATATTCAAGTAAACTCGATTAAGAATATCTCTCTATTCAAACTTTTATCACCATATTTTAGATCTTTAGGAGTTCAATTTTAAAAATGATATCTTAGTACTCATCTACGTCATCATCATCACCAGCTCACTATACGTCCCCACCGAGGGGCTCGGAGCCTACCCTAAGATAGGGTGACTAGGCCATAGTCAACCACGCTGGCCCACTGCGGGTTGGTTGACTTCACACATATCTGTGAATTTCTTCTCCGATATGTGCAGCTTGCATCACGATGTTTTCCGTCACCGTAAGAGCGTCGGGTTAATTATGTACAATATGAAAATTCGAAAAATCGAAAAATCACATTGGTACATCGCGGGATTCGAACTCAAGACCTGTAGATTACAAGTCAAGTGCTTAAACCCCTGAGCCACCGACGCTCATCTACGTAATAAAGGCTAAAGTAGAACTAAAATCGTAATGTTGCAAACGTAAGTTGTGTAAACAAACTACATATTTCACTTACATCCTGCAGGCACTATTGCATTAATATTAGTCCGCTGCACGAAGGAGATATAGCCGTGTTTACTCTTTATAAATTGCTTTGCCTGGAACAAATGTAATTATGTTATACCCATATGTTAACTTCTAACTCTAATTAGCGATCTACTGGTACGACAGGGGCTTTTAGAGATGTCTCTTGTTGAAGGCCAAGACCCACTTTGAATAATTGCATCAGCGTAGTAAGTATTGGTTAACACCGAACAGGAGAGGAAAGATGATGGGACATCTGATACGATACGATAACCTTAACACCATAATAAAAGGAAAAATTGCAGGGTAAAACAAGTGAAGACTAAGAGAGAGTGAGAATAAGAGATATGAAAAATAATGGAGAAAGTGAGCGTCGTCTTGTATCAGGAAGAAACAAGAGAGGGGTGTAAATTGCTTCATCGGCAAGAATAAGTTACAAGTCTATTGCATTACAATGTTTCCAATTAAACTCCTAATTTCTTTAATTTGAGTTATTCACGCCCCAAAGTTTTCAATTACCTATGATAAA
Source organism: Papilio memnon (assembly GCA_003118335.3). Lineage (NCBI taxonomy): Eukaryota > Metazoa > Arthropoda > Insecta > Lepidoptera > Papilionidae > Papilio > Papilio memnon. Next base: position 2,496,591 of record LD689012.1, read on the forward strand.
AATGCTTCTAGGTAGAGCTGTGTTAAACAATTACACTATAGAACTATATTATCTTGAAGTAATAACAGTTATAAGTGACTTGATAACATACCCAATAATTCAATGCGTCAACCAATACATCACCCAAAATACATTCTCCACGGGCACAATCCCGGTAATCGAGTGTCGACTTAATAATACCTATAGGTGTGCTCTCAGCTGTATGCACCAACTCGGCATATGGCTGTAATTTTTTCTTTATTTCTTCATCTGTAAGAAAAGCCACATAAAGGTTTAGACGCATTCTTCCACTCTTAACTCATAAGGAGTGAAGCAATACGCGTTAACACCAAATTAATGTTTCTTGTCTTCTAAGCAATTCTTGTTGAATAAATTGTTGTAATTGGTCATTCAAGTAAGGAGTTTTTCAATCATAATTCCAAGAGGTATAAAAACGTTACGAAGCATTCTTGATATGCCAAAATATTGAATAGTCTCGAAATGTAGAATACTCTATTATTCTCAATAACTTATGCGCCACATATATAACTTGTAAGCACGTATACAGAAACTTGAAGCAAGTTCCGAGCACTTTGAACGTTCTCTCTTCATTAATAACAGTTACTAAATGCATAGAGTACCTTCCGGTATGGAATTATTCAAGTAAATTGGTTCCCCCTCCCATTTCGCTACGTCCCCATTGACATCGAAGTAAACTGAGAGGTCGCCTACTGCCTTTGTGAAAGCGAACGCTTGCACCACTACTACCTGTAATGTAAATTAAACATTATTGCTATAGAAATAAGCTTTAAATAACAGAGCTAGGTCAAGCAATAGCTTCAAAGGTGGGTAATACTTATGTAAGTACGTGCGAAACTATGACAATGGAATGGACATACTCATACAGACTTATGTCTGTTTCATTCAAATTATTCATCTAATTTTTTTATTGTTGATTGTCACTGTTTGCCTTGAAGAGGCATTTACAGCTTCACCGGACATGAGGTGGCCGAGCGCAGATGGCGCTTAACCTAAACCCCTTTTATAAGTAACGATCGTAACGTAAAGTAAAGCTCGAGGGCTCCCTCAGGATCCTCGGCTCGGGCCGTTACTTCTTCATTATTACCGGATTGGGTTATTCATCTATCGAAGTTAAAGTCGCACATCTGACCTATCTCACAAGTCAATAGCGTGTTCTAAAACTACTCGAGCGCCATCTAGTTTCCTTAATACTTTTTATTTTGAAAAATCACGCCAGTATTTACCTTCTTGCTAGTATCCTGATCTGCTTCGACTACTGTGAGGTAGGGTATGAAATAAGATTCGTCTCTATGGGAGTGACCGCCGACTATCACGTCAATGTATTGCCCGTGTTCCCGTGCCAATGCGCTGCGGACAAATGTAACTGTAGAGTTTCACTGCTGTGACACTTGAGCTGCCGCTAATGGCGCCACTGGTCTGCTAATTACATAGTCTCATAAGCCTGTTAACTGCTGCCAAGCTGGTAACAAAGGGAGAGCCATGCAAATCTCGCCCAGGGCACTATTAGCGGTAAAACGTGAACATTGTATAAAAAAATAAAAAAAAAAAAAAATCCTTTATTAATCAAATACAGTTTAGTACAGTCAGTGGGACTCTGTCTCCTGAGCTAGTAATTACTGTGTTTCAGGAGGCAGGGCCTTCTTTTAACAATTGTCTTGCGGAACTTAAAATACTTGTTACAAAGTTAGTTGAGTGATATAAATATAAAGATTAATAATATTATTATATGCTACTTAGTATGTTATATATTCGTTTGTATTCTTATGAATGTGCATGGATGCTTGTGTGTGTGCGTTTGTGTGTATGGAGGTGTGCATGCGAGTGTGGGTGTATCAATGTATGTATGTGTAAGGTTTTGTAAAGGTATGTACGTATATTTATGTCAAGTTCTTACTACTTTATATTTTAGCGTAACTAAGTTGTATACATTCTTTAATTTATTGAACTATTTTTAAAAAACTTTCTGTACCATCATAGTCTAGTGATATTAGCCATTGTGTGATATGTTTTTTGAATCTGAAATAGCTTAATGATGATGTATGATCATATGTATTGTTATCCCTTTTATTCTCTGACCAAACAGTGACAATAACTATTTACACAAGTGTCACAGCAGTGGAAATCTACGTTATAGTCAATTAATTTAACATATTAGTGTAATTACAATCGTCTTTAATTGTACGTCTTGTGTGAACAGCGTGACGGTTTACTATGGCTATCGAATGCTACCATCTGTTTTAGAATTAGCTCGTATACTAGGTGAATTTGGATGGAATTGGATTTCTGATTAACCGTGATACAAAGATGAAAACTTAGAACCTGTCTATTTATAGAGGTCAGTAGTATACTCACACATCAACATCGTATCCGCAATGTGAGAGTACAACTATAATATCCACTCCCATTTTCGTCAACTTAATAGCTTCCCGTCGCGTCGCTTCCGAAGGGTCAGTGAACTCAACATTACCCGTAAATGATAAAGTCTGAAATATAATAAAAAATACTCTCAAGTTGTCAATATACGTCAAGCGCAAAGAACTCGAGACTACCGTAAATTAGGAATGACTAGACCTTAGTCCCGTGGGAGTTGCCAGACCTCCTCTCGGGCGCGTCCCCAGGTGGCGGATAGGGGAATGCCACCCTCACTTGGGTGGTATCGGGTATCCGACGCGGACCAAATCTGGCTGGGTTTGAGGCGTACCCTCGGTTCCTTAAGGAACTGAGAAACGGCTAAAGGTGGGGGCCCGCGATGCGGGCCCAACGTAAAGGCGCTTCCAGATCTCTTCGGGCAGAGAAGAGACATGGGAGGTGTCTCGCGCGGTGCTGTGCCAAGTGCACTCGGCTTCAGCCGACATCGGGCAAACCCGTACACAGTGGGAACGGGGGCCTTACAGGAGTTCTCTAGGGCCGAGAGGAAGAAAACCTCAGTAAAAAATAACCCCAATCTCAAAGTCTGGCGTGCCGAGGGGATGAATGACTGGGGGGGAACCTGGTCGCTAGCGCCACCTAGGGACCTCACCCTAGCAAAAAAAGGAAAACAAAAATGAATGTAGGATCCGAAAAAAATTTACCCCAGGGTGGTACCGGCAAAGCTGGGGAATCCACCCCTGAGATAAACTCAGGCAGCCCCACCGTATCTGGGGGGGGCAAGGTTCTACATCGCGGCAGCGCAGACGCCACGACCGCGGGTCCTGCAAGGGGCCAAATGGGGGGGGAGGGGAGCAAGGTGTGGAAAGGGAAAGCCCCAACACGAACTAGAAGGGGGCGATGCGTTCGTCCTTATCCGATAGGCGGTCGTACAGTGGAGAGTGAAGGCGAAATGTCGGACGGGTCAATGTTGTCAACTGCATCCGTCACTTCCGTTACCAAGAGGACGAAGCGGAAGGCACTGCCTGTAGATGCTGAAACGGCTTCAAAGTTTATGGCTATCCCGACTTCCGAATCGGATACTGGAAAATCAGTCGCGGAGTCGACAGTGAAGACGAAGAGTAATCTTCCAAATCCGGAGGAGTTGGTGTGTGAAATGCAGTCCTGTGCCAACGCGCAACTTGGCGAGCGCGTAGAGCAGCATATACAACTTATTAAGGAGGTTGCGGACCGATCCCGCAATTTAAAAGGAACCTTTGCACACGGACTTCGGGTGGCTGCGTTAAACCTTAAAGCTGCGTTAGGTGAACTTTCTCGAAGGTCTGACGCAGAGTCCAATATGGAAAGACTTGAACGAGAGAATTCGGAATTACGTTCACAAATTTCCATTATGAGCTCTAAATTAGATAAACTCACGGATGAAATTAGCATTCTCCGAGTGAACCCTACAACAACTTCAAGTCCGGAAACGACGTCCGATGTGTCTCAAAAGAGGTGCCCCGCAGCATTATATTCCAGGGGCAGTGAAGATGGATTAATGGTACGAATCGGAGTTTTGATAGAGGCAAAGTTGGCAGCTTTTGAAGCTAAACTGTTCCCAGATAGGACTCTTCGGCCACCTCTGGGGGCGAACAAGAACTTTGTGGGTACTCAAAGGCAGGAAGCTGACACTCTTATCCTCCAAGAACGAACAGATTCAGCGGGAGCGGATTTACCAGGGAAATCGCGAAGAAGAAGAAAGAAAAGACCTCCGCACCCTTCGGTGGTGGACCTTCCCCCAGTCGCTTTACCACAAACGCAAGCAGCTCGACATATGACGGAACAAACTTGGGTATCCATCACTAAGAAATCAAAACCTACAACGCTGTCGGCTAATCCTGGGATAAGGGGATATCGAAAGAATAGTATACGAGTTCCATCTACAGCGGCCGTATCGATCACTATACCAGAGAACTCCACTGCCACCTATGCTAAAGTCATGGAGGTAGCCAAAAATAAAATTAATTTGGCCGACGTTGGCATTGATACTCTTAGACAAAAAAGAGCTATGACTGGAGGTCTGTTACTGGAGATCATCGGTCCAGAATGCAACCAAAAAGCGGACAATCTAGCCGCAAAGCTGCGCGAGGCCC
>LD689012.1:2504940-2608781 GCA_003118335.3 Papilio memnon
AAAAAAAAAAAAAAAAAAAAAAAAAAAAAGACCTTAGTCAACCACGCTGGCTTTGTTCAGGTCGACTTCACTTTAAAGAAAACAAAGGGTATGATAACCTGTTATCATACAAGAGTTTTAACAGTGGATACGGACAGTAAAGAACTGTTTTTGAGGTAACTCTAACGGGTTAAGCAAATAAGCAACGTATATTTTGTAGTCAGAGTTACGCAGGTGTTTTAATGTAAGTTAAACATACAAATAATTTAGCACACAGACTTACTGACAAATTCTCTTTTAAACATATGTATATAGTCTTGTCGGTTTGATATACAAACATTAACAAACAGTACTTTACCATGAAGTTGATCTAAAACCAAAAAATGTACAGTCGGGGAAACTGGCAGTGTTCCATCTTGAGAGCTATAATCGCTTGGACATTTTGAAACAAAACTTGAATTTGACGCGGAACAAAAATCAATACATCGCAGCTTATAAATGTGTCTGTATGAAAAGTCGGTTATTGATACACGGCTAGTTTCTTTTTAATGTTAACCCTTTTGTACTAATTAATTATTTGTAGGAAAGCGCGGAGTTTATGTTGTTGCAATGAACAAGGCAATTTTGTTTGAAGTGGTACACCGCGGATTTCCGCGACTGTACCTATATGTACTACTATTATTTTGTTAGTTATATAATTTTACATTATTCAGATCAAATACAAGATACACATTTAAATGACTGCATCATAGAAATAATTAATGTACCATACGAAGTTTAATATAATAGTAAAAATTTAACACTAAAGATAAGCGAGTACGACACGATTATTTTATTAGAAAAGTTAATACTATTATTACGTTTTAATAATAATTTTCTTACCTTAGTATCCGGTGTAATAAGACCAATAACGCCAATCTTTCTCCCTCCCTTTTGTAATATAACGTATGGTTCGTACAGATTACGTAATACCGGTTCTCTGGTGGAGTCCATATTCGCAGCTACAACGGGTGCGTTGAGTGCAGAGATGTACGGAGCTAAACCCGTCGGTCCATCATCAAAATCATGGTTACCTAATGCCTGGTAAAGATTTAATGTATGTAAGTCGTAGGCTTTTGTATCGAAATATAGATTCTTAGCTCTCTTTTTAATGCAGTAAGATTGTACTACTAGTCTTATTTGCTATTTTAAGGTCTTAAAAATATTGACGCTTGCATTTTGTTTCAATTTTAATATTGATAATGGAAGGATAACCAGCTATTACAAATCCTAATGTTATTTAATAGAAGTAATAAAATCCAGATGAGGCTTTAATCTAACATTCTAAACGCAAAAATTTGGATGAATGGATGGATGTTTGTTACTACTTATTTCCAGAACAACTCAACGGATCCCGAGGAAATTTGACACAGATGTAGATCGTAGTCCGAAAGAACACATAGGATAGTTTGTAAAAATTAACTCACATGTGCATCATGAGGTAATAAATTCATGAACTCTTGAGTAACTTGCCACTTCAATAGTGTGTACCAATAGGTGCCTTGGAAGCTGTCACCAGCATTCAGTAGAATAGACTGCGGCTTGTTCTCTTTCAAGGCAGTAACTACAGTGTACAAACGCGAGAACCCTCCCAAACAGGAACCGTTGTTGAAACGGCAAATTGGAGTTACGGGTGACGTTTCTTCAAATCTTAAAAGAACATGCTTAAGTTAATTACTTTAATAAATTATTGGTCTTAATATTTATAGCATTATGAAAGATACGTCATTATATTTCCAACATTCTTTTCTTTTCGATGACGTATGATAGAGTTATGTGGAGCACAAAAACCTGTTGCGCCACTACGGGACTAAGATAAGGGGGAAGATGATGATTCTTTTTCTTTCACAAATCCTTTTGCTTTTGTAGTACCAATGTGATTTTCGATTTTTCTCTCGAATCTTCATATGTACATAATTTACCCGACGTTCTTACGGTGAAGGAAAACATCGTGATGCAACCTGCACATATCGGCGAAGAAAGTCAAAGATATGTGTGACGTCAACCAACCCTCAGTGGGCCAGCGTGGTTGACTATGGCCTAGTCATTCTAGCTCAGGGTAGGCTCCGAGCCCCTCAGTGGGGACGTATAGTGAGCTAGTGGTGATGTTGACCATTTACTTGGAGTTTTCAATAGCTTGTACTATTCCGAGTTGCTGTTATTTCTGTTTAGCAATTAACAAACTCAAGAAATACTAACCTTGCATGAAAATCGTTGAAATGTATGATGTCCAATTTATAAAACCCGTCATGTGTTAAAACAAAACCACATGAAAATTTTATACACAATACCATTACGATAATTTTCCATAGGAAATACATTATTGAAAGATTTTATTAATCAATAAAGCACCACTTGATTACACAACTGAAGTTCAACTAACTAATATTACTACGATTGTAAAGAAATTGTAATACACCTGAATTAGATATTTTATTATGTTATTTAAAAGATCATTTGCATTTATTACTACACAATTGGTATGGTAATTAATAATACCCACATAACGGGTTAAATAAACTATTAGTTGATTGATTTTTAAAGTAATCACAGTTAGACAATTAACATTTAGGGAAAACCTTTCATTACTTTCGTAAATCAAATAATTATTTTTCCCATTATTGGGAGAAAATTATTCACTAGATCGGTTCTTTACATATTGATTCTCTACATACCTTCTATTGGGTTACGTACACAAATATTTAGTAGCCCCTTAGTCTCCTTTGCCTAAAGAACAGCGTTTTCAAGACCAAGAGTTAGGTCCCGGATTTACCCGTTTTTTAGTTGGGTTGGAGCCCAAAATAGTCTGAGCGTCATTCTGCGAAAGCATCTCCTTGATGTTTTTTTTTAATATAGATTTAATCGCAAAATGTAATTCGTTAATCGTGTTTTTATTTATTTTAATACTACAAGGTATGTTGTATCATCGCCAGCTCACTGTACGTGCCCACTGAGGGCCTCGGAGCCTACCCTAAGTTAGGGTAACTAGGTCATAGTCAACTACGCTGGCCCAGTACGGGTTGACTTCACACATATCTTTGAATTTCTTCGCCGATATGTGGCGGTCGCACCACGATGTTTTTCTTCACCGTAAGTACGTCCGGTAAATTATGTAGATATAGAATTCGAAAAATCGAAAATCACGTGCATGGCGAGATTCGGTCTACAGGTCCTGGAGATTATTATTGCAGTCAAGTGCTTAAACCCCTGAGCCACCGATGTATGTTGTATGTGAAACGGATAAATAAAACAACACTCTAACTTAAAACAAAACTTTTATTACATAAATAATTACCAAGTTAAAATTAGTAGTTTACATCACCGATTTACTTAACTTTTTGCCTCTTTATGCTTTTTAATTTTTTTTTAAACTCAAATTAGTCAATTGAATTTGACAATAATAATGACGTACTAAGTTTTATTAAAATAACCACTACTTTGGCGTATTTTAAAGCAAAAATAGCACACAAAGAATAATAATATAGATGAAACGGAAAAGTCTGGGGTTTCTAACAAAACACATAAATAAAAAATATGTTATCACATTTTTTTAATAATTAAAGGAATTGTTCCTTATTAACAAACAATTTATTAGAAACATAACTTATACAATTAATAATATATTTATTCTAAAACTTCAACTATGTATATCACTGTAGAATCTCGATTCTTCCGTCCGTCCTTATATCTATAGGAGAATTTTTATTTATATAAAGTTCTAACACTTTCTCATCCCGACCAATTATTTTAACATTCTTCTTTCCGGTCTTGAACATCTGGAACATGTAATTATTTGCATTGAAATCAGAAATCTATACCAATATTATAAAGAGGAAAGATTTGCATTTTTGTATGTATTGAAATAACTCAAAAACTACTGGGCCGATTTTAAAAATTGTTTCACCGTTAGAAAGGTAATTTATCTGTGAGTTACATAGGTTATATTTTTTAATTTCACGCGGGCGAAGTCGCGAGCAACAGCTAGTGTAAAATGAAGATAACAAAAAGACAATTTGTACAATCGGGGAATCTAGCGGTGTACCATATTAATAGCTACAGTCGTTTGAATGTTTTGTACACATTGGTAGGACGCGGAACAATAAGCAATAGGAAGCAGCCTTTAAATGTGTTTATTATAAAATACATCGGTATTTGACCAACTCACTGTCTCCTATAATTGATAATTTATTAGAAGTGGCAGAGTTTGTCTCGTTGAGAAGAACAAAGTAACTTTTCTAACAATGAAACACCGCAGATTTCCGCGACTGTACATTATAGAAATCCGTATTTATCATCAAATCTATACTAATATAATATAGCGTAAACACACACTTCTTTGTGGCGTAAGACGTCAGCAATTACAGAATATTTTTGAATTATTCTATTTTTAATAAAAAGCCCTACACTTATGTCACACTTTAGGCTATATATTTCAACGCTATTAAACTTAGGGGTAAATAAATGGGATAAAAACCCTAATGTGAGAAAGGGACCATACGCTACAAGCCGCCAACATTAAGGAAGCAAGATTGCCATGGTTTGTCATCATGTCATGTGATTTTGTTATTTGCAATTGATAATTTGACAAATGTAAAAAATTAAATAAAGATTTTTTATATTTTCACGCGGATGACGCCGCTTGGGAACAGCTAGTAGTAAATATAATACATGCTTACCGTGAAACCATCCCCACCGTCGGCTAAGTAAGTAGGCGTTGTCACTTGGTAATATTTATCATCGTCCAACGGAGAACCAGCACTAACAGACACAATACGATGACCCTCAGGTAGCGATATATTATATGTTACATTGAGACCTGAAACAAAGCCAATACAAATCAAGATTAAAATTTCTTTAATGTTAATGACTAGCTTTCGCTAATTACTAGACTAGTGCGAACTAGGCTTAAGGGAGTTTAATTGATTACTCCATAGTATTAATTACCTGATACTTGCAGCAGCCATGGACCTTTGAAGGGCGTTAAGTCCCACGGCTCGCTGACGCTGCGCTCCAGCGCCGCGCGCACGTCCCGCCCGGCCAGCTCAAATGTTACCACGCGGTCGTTGAACGGCAGTATGTCGAAGATCGTTCCTTTTGTTATATCTGTAACAAGAAATAGTTATAATACGAAAACATCTGAATATTTCTGTGACATTTAGGGGGAGAGTGACTTACTACACAAAGGAATAGACGAAATAACTTGTAGGGAGTCAAGAATGTGCGTGCGGGACCGAAACTGACCAAAACGCGCGCTTTCCCGCGATTCGGCCCGTTTTATCCGAGAGTCGGTGGCCATGGTGGTAGACTCTAAAACTTCTGTGATACTCCGAGTACAAATCGGCCGACAAACTTTAATATCAACCAATCAGTAAAAATACTTATAAATTCAGACTAACAGATACTTACTTCCACTTAAAATTGAGGCTTTGATGTTTCCCCGCTGAATGAACGCCAAACGCTCGTAATCGCTTTGAACATTTGCTCTGGCCTAGAACAAAAATAACATTAAGAAAATCGATTGATTTTAATCGATGAATATATAGTATGCTCTCGTTTTCCTCATTCGCAGTGTACTCTTAGCGAGTTGATAGCTAACAGCAGTATCATAGATTAAGAATTAGTCTTACGTAATCTGTCATTGCGTCAACCAGTAGATCACCGAGTGTACATTCCCCTAACACACAGTCGTCTGCACTTAACGTCCTCACTGCCTCCCCTACAAGAACATTCTCTGCTTCATGGACTAGCTTCGCATAAGGTTCCAATTTCTTCTTTATCTTTGCATCTGAAATATACAAACAATAGGTAATCTCCGAAACGGTTGAACCAATTTTGACAGGACTTTGATAGGAAGATAGCTGATACATATACTATAGGCTACTTTTTTAACTATGCACTGACGAAGTCGCGGGCGACCGCTCATTTAAAATGCTTGTAATTCTTTTAACTTATTCCGAGCAACTACAATTTGTTTTGAGCCAGCGATAATATAATATAACAGGTCAATTGATGTAAGCGGAAATTTACTCTTCGATTTTCGTTCAACTAATAGCAAGTTTTTTGTTTGTACGAATATTACAACGGTATTCGAATAAAAATCATGCAAAATACATATCAGAGATATATAACATACAGTTAGTAATGTTAAAATATACTTGTAGATATATTTTTAATGTAATAAACTCTAATGATTAGCGTCTTATTCATATCATAAGGTTATCACGAATTAACTCATCGGACAATCGTCAAACTATCAACTATTATATTACATGAACTACGTTATTATATAAACAAACAAGGATGTAAAAATTTAAATATGTTTATGAAACCTCATCATAAACATTATAACCGTGGATAACATAACGAAACACCTGTATAAAATATGTAATAATGCCCGGTTTACACTTGGCCAGTAGCGTTCAAAATTGGACTGGCGAATAACTGGCATAGTGTGAACACTAAATGAGTCCATACTACTTATGACTTGTCACAACTGTTCAACTATACCGGCCAAGTGTGAACCGAGCATTATCTATATTTTCTTGAATGAAAGAAAAAAGATCTTGGTGTGTTTTTCCAGACTATCTGTTTCTGTAGCGAATTTCATCCAGATTTGGTTAGCCGTTTTGGAGTTACCTGGCGACAAGACGTCCATGTATAACCCTATGTTCACCCTAAAGTGCTAAGAAGGGGGGGTCGTATAAATCTCGCCCAGGGCGCTAGTAATGCTAAAACCGGAACTAAATGTAAATAAGAAGTTTGTACCTTCAGGTATGGAACGATCAAGGAATATTGGCCCGCCTTCCCACTTCACGTATCGGCCGAGATAGTCGAAGTACACGGTCAAATTGCCCATGTATTTTGTAAATGCTGACGCTTGAACTATCAGAACCTAGAAAACAAGAAAAACTTAGTCATAACATAAATCTCGAGTCTATTTTTCTTATCTGACTGCCGAATATTAAAACGACATTAAAATATATAAGGTCTTGAATGATAAGGCCACTCATGAACTCAAAATTCAATTGAAATTTTAACGTCTGTCAGAGTGTAATCGTCGCTTATCAAGCGAAGTATTTAAGATTCGTTTCAGTATCCGGCCGTGAGTAATTTGTAATTATCTACTGATGGCTTAGTATCAATAAAAAGCCCGATGTTCAACTGTTTAGTGGGTATCCATTTTTGTACACCGTTTTCAAGAAAGTTATTTTTATCTTCTAATTTTAAGATATTTCTAAACTTACTTGATGTTTCTTTTCCTTGCTAGTTTCTATGAATACAGGGTAAGAATCCTCAACTTTTTCGCCGCTGGGCGCTGGACCGTTCCATAGTAAAGAGTGTGAATGTCCTCCCACTATGATATCAACATGCTTGCCGTGTTCACGTGCGATTTGTCTGTGAATTATAAAAAAATGGATGATTTTTTTGTAATTTACTTATACTATACTAAATTAACTTTACTCTGTCATGGTTAGTGACCTATTTTACTTCTTACTAATATTATAAATGCGAACGTTTAGATGGATGGATGTTTGTTTGGATTTGTAGCCTAAAATGTTGAACGGATCTCGATGAAATTTGGCATAGATGTAGAGCATTGTCTGGAAGAATACATAGGCTACTTTATTTTTTAAAACGGAAAAACTATAACAAAATGCTAACGGTCTAAAAGTTTATGATAAAGATTTCGAAACACGAGGACTTGAATTAGAAGTATAAAGTTTATATAAATAAAAAATATTGTTCATCCAATTCATAGTGGAAACAAGTTTCGATGTAATTCGAAAGATAACACCAGTATTAAGCATTCAATGGCGTACGAGTTAGGAAGATGTTATCTTATCAAGTAAGCATTGATGTGCGTGATCATTTCATGTGACATAACTAAATATCTGATATAACCGCTCTTATTTATATTATAGGCACATTCTTAACACATTCTGTCGATAAGATATGTAGCTTCGTGTCTGGATAACTAATCTTCGACATTTTGTCTTAACCGTGTATTTTCACTGACACCTTTACAAACACTGATCTCTATAAATGGATAGATTGCTTGGAAATGACAGCTTTTTCTTCGGTCCGATTAAAACCCGCCTGATGATGTAAAAGACAGTTAATTCTATCTCTATTACTTGTTTGAATTCTCACCACAGCCACCAACTGCGAAAGTCAGCGGCAAAATTGGCGAAAATCAAATAGGCACAAAAACCACTACTTGTAGCCCGTGTATTTCTAAAGATCAGTGACAAATACATATTTGCGGGATGACGTATGAATAAATACAAAAAAGACAATCATAAAACACTATTGGGGTAAATTAGGAATTAAACAGTAAAAAGATATCTGGAATTTGATATACTCTATGCATTGGTAAGATGTAGCATTAACCTCCGACATATTTATTTAGTCAACGATTAAAAGCTAAATTTATCATTAAAAACACTCACTTATCAACTTCAAGTCCGCAATGTGACAATACAATGATTATATCGATCCCCTTGTCTGTCAACAACTTTGCTTCACGTTCTGTCGCCTCCAACGGGTCCGTGAACACGACCTTACCAGGGGATGACAATTTCTGAAAACATACACATTTTAGTACATTATTAGCGCGACAAACATTTCTAAAGCTATGGAGGTATTCAACTTGGTCTTAAAAGATTTTTTATTTATATTTTAAGGTGTCAAACGAATGAGTGGCCACCTGAATTCGCCCGAAACATTCACATTGATAGAGGAAGAAACGCACATAAAGAGGACATTTCCCCTTCTTATGCGTCTCCTCCACCATCAATCTACTTTCCCTTACCATCCCTTCCTTACTAGAAAAAGATAGGACGGGAAAGGAACCAAAATTAGGCCTTCAGCACTTATCGGATAAAACGCGGAATTGCTTCCACTTCACGCCTGTATTGTGTAGTCGTGATATTGCGCCTGAAGATGTTAAAGCAGGTTCTACTACTCATAAAAGTTTTCGTAGAGGCTAAAAGAATTTTTTTTATAAAGGAACCATTAGATAAGACTTTTTTGAATATAAATAGCTTTAAAAAGGGCTAGTTGTCCACAAAAACATTATTATTTTTCATTTTAAATCAACGTTCACATAAAACTCACTAGTCGTATAGCATATTGTCCATTATTGTGTTAATGGTTTGTTTGTTGTCTGCGATGCACACCTGTGTAAGCTTAACTCAAAGACATAAGGTTAAAACGTATTAGTCACGAGTGTCATCTCTGCATGCATTATGCAATAGACAAATGAAATATATCAAAAATGATCGCACGTATGCACAGAACAATTACCTGTGTGTCAGTAGTAATCAGTCCAATAATGCCAATCTTTCTACCGCCACGCTTCACAATAATGTGCGGTCTGAATAAATCTTTTAGCGACGGCTCCTGGCTGACGTCCATGTTGGCGGCGAGGACCGGTGCTTTGAGCGCTCTTAAGTACGGCGCAAGGCCTTCCGGACCATCGTCAAACTCGTGATTACCAATTGCCTGCATATCAAGGGACAAATTATAATAAACAACCTAAAATAAGTACCTTTGATTACTACAGTGAGGTAATTAGGTAATCTTTGTTATGTGTTGTTTGGAGTCGATTCAATAGGTTTACGTCTTTTAAATTCATCTAAACCTGATTTTATTAATTCACACTTCTTTCCTATTAGAAAAGGGTGGAATGGGAAAGGGACCAAAATAAGGCCTCTGGCACATCAAACTGTTGGCGGAATTGCTTACACTTCACGCCTGTCTTCTCTGTAGTCGTGGTATTGCACCGGACGAGCCGGCCCTACAGTGCGAAAATGTTAAAGCGGGCTCTACCACTGTTATTATAAAATATATGATATGTTTATCAACTTCTTTGTCATGTTATATTTTAATCTTCTCCGCTCCAAGTTCTCGTATTTCTTTTTGTGTACCTATAATTCTTCCTTTTAATTAATCTAGGTCTTTTTAGATATATCGGTAATCCAAAACAAGCATAAAACTGTTTTAAAAGTCTTGCTAGGTACTGCTAGTTACTTACATGTGCATCATGGGGCAACAAGTTCATGAACTCCTGAGTGATATTCCACTTAAGCAATGTATACCAGTAGGTGCCCTGGAAGCTGTCGCCGGCATTCAACAGCAAGGATTTCGGCTTCTCTCTCCTCAGCTCCATTATCTCGCTGTACAACCGCGGGAAGCCGCCCAAGCACGATCCGTTGTTGAAGTGACACGTCGGCGTGTCCACTGACGTCTCTTCATACCTTTAAACAAAAGAAAGGTAGCACAAACTATAATTTATGTGTAGAGCACACACCTGAAACTAAATCGCACAACTATTTACGTCATTATTTACACTATTCGATTTTTAGTTATGCAACTAAACAGTTGAATTGACTGCGAAACAATTGACAATCGCACAATAGTTCAGTCAAAGGTGGTCGCTTTTAGGAAGCTATTCCTTTGTTAGTTCGGAGAATGCGTTTTAAATGACGTCATACTTTAGTAGATCCGTCAATTCGTCGTTATTTTCTTTGTTATAATTGTTTAATTTCCATTGAATTCGACGGTAAAGTTCACACTTTATCATATAGCAACTAACTTCAATAGCAATTGGTTTCTATTGGCACAGTAATACGTAATACGTTACTTCCTTCGTTCTGCAAGTATTGTTGTTTATAATATACTGAATGACTACTCTTGTATGCCATTATATTGTTTTGAATACTCTAGTCTTATAGAAACTTGAATACGTTGTACATCAAGCGCTGTAATTACTGTACTCCGTGTTATTGTCATAAAATTTATAAAACAAACAAGTATGAATAACATAATTCTGAAGGAATTTTCTCGTTTAAAGAAATGTTTGAAGAAATGTCAAGATTTGATTATGTTTTGTTTCTTTGGTAACTTTACTATACATGAGAATATAAGACAATTGTAGACACTACTTATTGAAGAAAATATAAGACATATTTTGTAAAGACTAATCTTACTAATATTATAAATGCTAAAGTTTAGATGGATGGATGTTTGTTAGAGTTTGTAGCCTAAACTTCTCAATGTATCTCGATGACATTTGGCATAGATGTAGAGGTTAGTTTGGAAGAACACATAGGTTACTTACTTTCGTTTTTATTAATTCCATGCGGACGGTGTCGCGGGCGAAAGCTAGTTATTAATAAATACTTCATATTGGGATTAAGTGCGAGTAAGCATTTTAATTTTCTTCTATTGTAAGTAAAATAAAACTGTAGTGTTGTATTTTGCAGCACGTACATTACATATTTTCAATACATGAGTATCGAATATCAACATTCTGTGCAAAACCACAGCGGTTTCATATTTGTAAATGTCCATATATTGGGTAAATTTGATGTTATATATTTTGGTCTTTTAGAGATACCTTAAAACCAAGACACGATAGTATTCTTTAACAAATGAATATCGTAGACCAAAAAATTAATTGATGTTCAAAGTGATATGGTGGAAATCTCTACTTATTTTCCACTAGCTTTCGCCCGTGGCTCCGTCCGCGTGGAATTTAAAAAAAACAAAAGTGAGTAGCCTATGCATTCTTCCAGACTATCCTCCACGTCTATACCAAATTTCATCGAAATTCGTTTACCCGTTTAGGCTACAAACTCTGACAAACATCCATCCATCCATCGCTGTCGAACGGATTAAATAGTATCCTATGTCCGTTTCCTGGCTCTAAGCTATCTCCTCACCAATGTTCAGCCATATCGGTGAAGCCGTTCTTGAGTTATAAATAGTGTAACGAACACGACTTTCCTTTATAGGTATATATATAGATTATTTTCCTTATAATAATGCTAGTAAAAATAGCAGTCGTTAATATGTGTTTACACTTTTGCTCAAAATGATTAACGCATTTGGTGACATCCAGAAAAGTGTTAAATAAAAACCACAGACCGATATTTGACTTCATTGTTACTATTTCGCAATACATTGATTTGTTTATAAACTTGGATAGAATGAAAACAAACCTTGCGTGGAAATCGTTGTAATGTATAATATCCAATTCGTATAATCCTTCGAATGGTAACGCGAATCCATCGACCGAACTAAATATTATCACGGACACAAACCACTTTAACGCGATCATTTCTACGAAGGGATTGAGGCGACCTTCGTTGATCGTGATCGACGAACAACTGACGTGTGCCTCACAACTAGATAACTACAATGAGTAATGAAATAACGAGAGGTCAAGGTATTCTCTAAACTTTATATTCTAACTATTGTCCTTTAGAACAGAGAAAGTTGTACTTTAACTATATTGGGATAGTGTCTCAATTAGTGTATCAAGTAAGGTCACATTACTTTTTAATGCTTTGTATTTGTTGCTTTCAGCTTTACGTGTATTTTCATCACTGAACATTTTTGTAAATCGATAACAAGTATAATAACAAATAACATGTCATTGTCAAACTAACGTTACCATGGAAACCATTGGAAAGAAGGTTTTATGAAAGGCAATGCTTGAAAATAACGACAAGACGATGGGGACATAAACCAGAAAGTGTTAAGAATGAATGTGGATGGCTACAAAGGAAGAGGAAGACCGAAGAATGTTGAATGGATTGTGTGAAAGAGGATATGCTTAAGAAGGGAGTGGATTCAGATATGACGGCTGATAGAAATGTATGGAAGAGTAGCACATACTGTGCCAACCCTCCGTAAGGGATAAGGGCAAGTTGATGACGAATGCTTGAAAATAACAAAATACCTAATTCCATACAAAAGGCGGTCGCGGTTAGCCCATCCCAAATGAAAATTGATAAAAATTCGACGTCGATTGGTCTTCTATCACATTTAATAGTTTTCACTTCATTAACGAACAAAAAATATAAAACCTTATTCATGTGAAATTCACGTTTTCAGTTCGTTTTTCAGCTGAAAAACTCGTATCATTTTTTATATCTTGCCTCGTTTCCTATTGTACTCGAAATATGCAACAATGAAAGTAACAAAAAAATTGTCTATTGTGTAGATACCGAAATATAACTTTAAGAAACTTGCAATATTCTACAGTGAAAGTTTTATTACATCTTACTTTAATCTATACTATAATAATATTATAAAGAGGAAAGACTTGTATTTTTGTATTTTTGTATGTATTGAAATAACTCAAAAACTACTGGGCCGATTTTAAAAATTCTTTCACCGTTAGAAAGGTAATTTATCCGTGAGTAACATAGGCTATATTTTTTCATTTATAATTTAATTTCACGCGGGCTAAGTCGCGCGCAACAGCTAGTAAATAATAAATGCAAAAGTTTAGATGGATGGATGTTTGTTAGAGTTTGTAGCCTAAACTGCTGAACGGATCTCGGTGAAATTTGGCATAGATGTAGATAATATTCTGGAAGAACAGATAGGCTACTTTTGTTATTTTTTTTAATTCTACGCGGACGGAGTCGCGGGCGAAAGTAAGATATTGTAAAAAGGAAGGGAGATTGCTTTGTTCCATTTCATTTGATTCTGATTCTGAACCATGACTTAAAACCATATAGCATAAAATAAAGTCTTAGGCGTCGCTAGTCGATGGTCTAGATTGATTGTAGGAGGGGAAGCTGCCCCCCTGAACCTCCCTCCGCCTCTGTAATCATGTAAGATAGTAGTAATATAGTGATATATTTAAATAACTTTGTAATGAATTAATCGTCATTGATAAACCGCATATCTGTATTGAATTTCTTACGCAAATGTAAACGTTGATTGCAAGACTGCGATCTAAGAGACTGCGATAACCAAGGTTACGGCAGTTTAATAGATGAGAACTAAAATGTAGTTGTCATTTACTGGTTAGATTTTTAAACTAACATTATGAACTTTGAAGATTACTCGCTACTAATTTATAAATGCGTGACCCAAGCTCAATCTAAGGGTGAATTTCTACTGTCGTAATACACGTATTATGACAATATTGCTATCCCTCTCTTTCTCTATTATAAAAACAGAGATGTTCGTTTTTAAGTTGAAATTCATAGTAACGCAATAATCTAAAGTAGAATTGAACCCATTGTTTTACAATTGGCTTCTGAGTAATCGTTTAAATGCATTCGGTTAGTGCAGAAGCGGTGGAAACCTGGCTTAAAAAATCGATACCTTAAGCTGGGTTTCTACGTTTAATGATTCATGGGGGTAATACGTTTAGGGGTAAACTTACCTTCACATGATTAATTAAAATAAATAAACATTGAATGTTACAATAATTTACATCGCAATAGAACTAAAACACTGTATTTTAAATGTAAATTTATTATTATTATCTATGCGTGTTAAGGAAAATAGACGAAAGAACTGTGCTGTAATTATTGATAGCAAAATAGATCTGAATTAATTACAAAGGAAACTTAAAGAAAAATAAATTAAGACTAGATAAATAAGGAAAATATTCTGTAAATCTATTGGAATTAATATAATTATACTTAATACTTAATATTATAAATTCAAAAGTTAAGATGTTTGTTAGAGTTTGTAGCCTAAACGGCTTAACGGATATCGATGAAATTAGGCATAGATAGGATAGTAGAATCCCGGGCGGAAGCTAGTCCACAATAAAACACGAAAAATAACCTAGGTAATAAAAATTATTACTTTTGTAATTTCCCGCGCAATTATAAAACCAACCCTGGCAAAGTCACATACAAACAACTAATTTATTAGCAACTAGCTGTTCCCATGCGGCTTCATCCGCATGAAATTATAAAAACTTTATTGTATTGTTTACATTTGTCAAATTCCCAATTGCAAATGTCAAAATACCAATTACCTTACTGTGGCAATCTTGCTTCCTTGATGTTGGCAGCAACTTATGGTCTCTTTCCCACATTAGAGTTTTTATCCAAAATATTTACCCCCTAAGTTTAATGGCGTGAAAATATATAGCCTAAAGCGTGACGTAAGAGTAGGGCTTTTTATTAAAAAAAAGTATTATTCAAAAACATGCTGTAATTGCTGACATCTTAGGCAACAAAGAAGTGTGTGTTTACGCTTTATTATATTAGTATAGAAGTATAGATAGATTTCAAAAACTCACCTTGCATGGAAATCATTGTAATGTATGATATCTAATTTATAATTCGCTTTTTTCACTGTAGCACCACTAACTAGACTAAATATAAATAATATTGTTATAACGCGTAACATTGTTGGAACAAAACAAGACCTTCCCATACGAGGTCTCTTGGCCGACTGGTACTTTCATGTAGAACAGAAAAACTTTAGAGAATCTTTTGGTTAAAATATTTCGATGTTATTTTAGAAGACGGATATTTTGTATGTGAACGGTGTTCGTAATATAACTGTACACTTTTATTACCTTGATCCTTGTTGAACTTCACATTACTAAGTCAGCTTTATATTAAAGTTTTAAAATGTGAGTGATAATATTGAAATACATTTTATATTTGAATAAAAGTGAGTGCATCTACGAATAATATTACTTCTTCTTACTAATATTATTAATGCGAAAATTTAGATGGATGGATGTTTGTTAGAGTTTGTAGCCTAAACGGCTGAACGGATCTCAATGAAATTTGGCATAGACGTAGAGCATAGTCTGGAAGAACACATAGCCTACTCACTTTTGTTTTTTTTAATTCCACGCGGACAAAGTCGCGGGCGAAAGCTAGTAAATATATGCCAGAACGTTTATTGACTGTTTACGGTGTTACTAACGGTCTATGTTTGAATATAAACTCTTACTAAACCTACACTAAGGAACACTTTTACTGAGAATTAGAACACAGAATTTACTGAGATTTTTTTAAGTCGAAAAAATTGTAAACTGTTAACCCATATTGTACAGCACAACTAGTGTTTTACAATGCGAAATATGATAAATTAGGCATTAGGTACCAATTGAAGGTTATTAACCCTTAATTCGACAGTGTCCAGTGTGACGAACAAATAATTGAAAAAAAATCTACTGAAGTAGTTTATTTTATATGCAAAAATATGACTTTAGAAAAAAAACAGTTTTTTCAACAGAAAACTCCGTCGAATTAAGGGTTAAACTATCAATAATTTGGTATAAAAATAAAAAAAAGTAGTGAAGCGTATTTTCTTTCATTGCCCTCATTTTATGTTATCTACGGAAGTGTTAGTTCTTCTAGTAGCTACTAGATGGCACTCTAATCGAAATCTAATATTTTCGATTACAAAAATCTTACTAATCTTACTAATATTATAAATGCGAAAATGTACATAGATGGATGGATGTTTCTTAGAGTTTGTAGCCTAAACGTCTGATCGGATCTCGATGAAATATGGCATAGACGTAGAGGATAGTCTGGAAGAACACATATGACGGAGTCGCGGGCGAAAGCTAGTATTCAGTAAAGTAGATAGATACACTTTTATTAAATCATATTTTTACAGTAATGTATAGGTTATTTTCTGCCCCACTTCTTACTAATTGCTTTGCTTGCTCACTCATTCTTTTCAATACCTGTTTTCTCGAATTACTATCTCTCTTATAGTGATTTGATATATTTTGTACATCACAAAATATATCAAATCACTATTAGTCATGATTTTGTCTACACATTTAAATTTAATAAATAAAATATTTCGCACTATAACTAAAGGGTAACAAACAATAAAATACATTTTTATACAAGTGTACGCTGTTCGTGTATAATATATTTAGCTAATCACATAAGTAATCGCACAGGTATATTTGGTATAAAACAGTTAGAAAATTACAGATTGCAAAAAAGATTTATTTGCATAAATATATGTAACATTTTAACTGGATGATTCATATTTATAATAAAGATATTTTCTTTTTTTAAGACATCTAGTTTATTAACCCTGTCTTGATTTGGGAGCTATGACGTCATGGCGCGGAATAATGCACATTCTTATGTGGAACGCATAAAATGATTCTTAAGACATATTTTCTAAGGCTTTCCTTACATTTTTACATCGTTTACTCTAGTAACTTGTTTTTCTATAATTTTATTTTAAACATAACCTATTTATTCACCATCTCTAAGAGTTATTCTATAATAATTAAGAACAGGATCTTCAATAACGCATTCACTGTCGATAATTCCATTATCTTCAATAAATTCTGTATTTTTGCTGAGCCAATCCAAATACAGCTTTAAATACCTATCCCCTGGGTTCACATCCGTGTGACCTAAACAGAAAATTCTATAAGCATCTTCGCCATACTTACCTATACCACACAAATCGCCTGCTCTACGCCACTTCGACGACACAAATTGGTAACTTAGCTTCCAAATCATATGTCCACGTTTCCTAAGACCTAAATTTTCAAAGAACCGTTCCAAAGATGTAGGAGTATCGTTTAAAACGTCATACGGCGTTTGATATTCATCGAAAAAACTTCTCATAAAGCGCCTGGCGGTTTTCGCGGATGTTTTCGTCAGAAATATCGTTGCTATTAACATCGCCCAGGGGTTCGTTGAGAATTCTTCTTCGATTACATAATGAGGTGATGTGGGCATTTTTCTTTCACTTATATTATAGAATGGCTTAATGATTATTGGTTCAGGCTCTTCTAAAGTTAATTGTGATAATGTTAATGCATCAGATTCGGAATCCATAGATGTTTGGCTAAGATCTTGTGAGGAATCGTTTGCTTGTGACGTCAGTCGTATTGGACTTATTTCTTTGGCTCCTCTAACGTAATTTTCTATGAAAAATCTGCTGATGCAACTATCGTTGGCGGCCATTTCTGTTGCTTCTAAAACAAGTATCATCAGATTAATATTTCACCTCATTAATGTAGCTTTCCAATGGTAAAGTTTTTAAAAATATTTTTTTTAATCGGTCAAGTAGTTTTTAAGATTATTCTTACATGCAATTATACAAATATTTAGACAACTGCTAAGCAGCAATACTTCTGAATGTAGTTAAAATTATGAACGGAAATAATAATCAAAACTAACGTTAAAAAATATTGAAATTCCTTAAAAAGACACACGTGTGGGCAAAAATTGTCATGTTTTAATGTGGTATTTTAATTTATGTTCAAATAACTGCCGAATTCGAAATTGATTGATAATGATTGCTAGGTATTACGTAATAGGCGTTGTAGGAGCTACATAAGTTGGGGAAAACCTATCGTTAAGTTGGAAACTTTGAAAAATATTAACATTCCGTAGAACTACTCAGTTCGTGAATAGAATAGGCAAGTGCTGAGTTTTTTTTTGTTGAAAATAATATCGTAAATACATAACGGATTTTGTGATGAATAAACTGCGCATTATTGCCTAAAATTTATCACAATTTCCTTCAATGTAGCTTATAGTAAACAATTTATGTCTTCTTATTAAATTATTGTTTCAAGAAATCTAACGAACATATCAACTCTAGAATGCTAATGAAATATGAAGCAATTATCGTTAATTACTCTTAATGGTAACTCTATCAACAACATTAGAGATTATATATGTTATCTTGCTGAAGTATTAAAATATACATCTTACTATCTTACTAATCTTACTAATAATATAAATGCGAATGTTTAGATGGATGGATGGATGGATGGATGGATAGATGGATGTTTGTTAGAGTTTGTAGCCAAAACGGCTGAACGGATCTGGATGAAATTTGGCATAGATGTAGAATTTAGTATGGAAGAACACATAGGCTACTTACTTTTGTTTTTTTTTTAATTCCACGCGGACGGAGTCGCGGGCGAAAGCTAGTCTTCTCATAAATGTCACTAAGAAAGTCCCTTAGCGAATATAATGAAAAATTTACCTTAAACCTTAGAGTACGGCAGTTAGTAGATATCTTTCTAATAACAGACGGAAAAAATACCAATGATTTATCAATCTATATCTATACTATTATAATATAATAAAGCGTAAACACACACTTCTTTGTTGTCTAAGATGTCGGCAATTCCAGCATGTTTTTGAATAATTTTTTTTTTAATAAAAAGCCCTACACTTAGGTCACGCTTTAGGCTTTATATATTTTCACGCCATTAAACTTAGGGGGTAAATATTTTGGATAAAACCCCTAATGTGGGAAAGAGACCATAAGTTGCTGCCAACATCAAGGAAGCAAGATTGCCATGCTTTGTCATCATGTCATGTCATTTTGACATTTTCAATTGATAATTTGACAAATGTAAACAATAAAATAAAGTTTTTATAATTTCACGCAGATGAAGCCGCACGGGAACAGCTTGTTTAAAATAAAATACAAATTAGTTTTTTGTATAACAAGCAACCTAAATCCATGAACATAAAGTTTATATTCGCATAAAAAAATCATCGGACGTTCACATCCTGTATAAACAAAAAACATCGATGCGTTATACAATTAATAACATTGTTTGTACACATCCGTGTGGCGCACACAAATGTTTGTGAAGATATATCGAAATATACGAGTCTATAGTGTGGATACGCCTTTATATCAAACTAGCTGTTCCTCGCGACTTCACCCGCGTGAAATTAAAAAATGTACCCTATGTTACTAACAGATAAATTACCTTTCTAATGGTGAAAGAATTTTTGAAATCGCCCCAGTAGTTTTTACGTGAATCGAATACATACAAAAATACAAAGTTTTCCTCTTTATAATATTAAGTATAGATATAGATTAGTATAGATATTAGTATAGATTATACAGTTCTATTCAAACTTTATATATGCTCACAATTTTAGGTATCAGCGGAACTCATTTCAATGCAGAGGAAGGGCATGTAACATTTTCCAACGGCAGTGGTCCCACGTACTAACCTGCGAAGGCATGCGACTAACGAGCATCCTGAGTTTGAATCTTGTAATAATTTTACGTTGATTGATCGAATATGACTCATGTAAATTAACCATAACGAACTCATTAAATATAGAATTATTATAGAGAAGAATGGATTGCTGAAAGATAAAACATCTGTCACAATCACAATATTATTGGTTAAAACATAAAGTATCTGATTAAGGTAAAACATGGATAACTAGTTAGTAAATTATGCCTTGAGGCATTATTACATTGATATTAAATATTAGCTTTCGCCCGCGACTCCGTCCGCGTAGAATTAAATAAAACAAAAGTGAGCAGCCTATGTATTCTTCCAGACTATCGTCTACATCAACACAAAATTTCATTGAAATCCGTTCAGTCATGTAGGCTACACACATCTATCCATCCATCTAAACTTTCGCATTTATAATATTAGTAAGATTGTGTATTTTATCCTACCGGAAATCTAATTTAAGCGGAAGTACACTCGCAGCCTATACAAATGATTGAATCATCTTGCGCTATAAAACCACTTTAGTGACGACTATGATTATTACGTTTTACAAATAAACCGATAGATGGCTCTGACATCAATTCTAGGGAATCGCACATTATGTTTTAATTTACGGAAGGAATAATTGTTACCATTAAAAATAAAAGAAAATCCCATGTCGTTTGTATGTTTGTCTATACTAATATTATAAAGAGGAAAGATTTGTATTTTTGTATGTATTGAAATAACTCAAAAACTACTGAGCCGATTTTAAAAATTCTTTCACCGTTAGAAAGGTAATTTATCCGTGAGTAACATAGGCTATATTTTTTAATTTCACGCGGGCGAAGTCGCGAGCAACAGCTAGTATTGTATATATATGTTTCTTATAATTGAGCATTTAAATATGGTTGTGTATAAATTAACTTGTATGCATTAACATGTGTCGGACGTGTCTTGTACGGCAATGCAACTCAATGCAAACGGTCATGACCTCAGTGCGAACATCATGTTGAGTACGCGTCGTGCACTTAGTCAAGTTTATTAAAGAACGGTTATTATTGAATTAATTTTCTTGTTCATTACCTTTAATCGGTATCATAAGGCGATTTGAACTGTCTAAAATATAATTACTTTTATAGTCAGCTTAAAAATACCCACTTGTAATATTGTATCGTGTCTTTTTTTCAGAAAACCTTAGAGCAATTTTACCTAATTTGTACCACAAGAAGAATACTTGTAAATTTTTTGCACACGCGTTGCCAGGGGTGTCGTAGTCAGGTCAACACCACCCCTAGACATTTCTAAAAAAGTGGCGACGCCTATATTGCTTTATAATAACTTTAATTTAATTTAATAAAGCTTTTATTGCTGAAGATTTTTTTTACAATTCATTTTTTTTAATAGTTATTTACATTTTGGTTTAATAGAGAAATAATTTTTGAACCGGCAACTGTTATCCCTAATCTACAACCTCTATCTATCCCTAGCTTCTCTAATCCACAAACGACCTGCTTTTTTAAAAGTCGTCTTCCCATCTCTTTACCTGTCTTCCTTTGTTTCTCTTCCCATGTCGCGGGTACCACTCTGTAACCAATCTAGACCACTTTTCCTTCTCCTCTCTTATCAACGTCCAAGGCCATTTTTGTGTCCTTATAGTATCTATAGTCTATACTAATATGTTATAATAAAGCGTAAACACACACTTCTTTGTTGCCTGAGATCCTAAGATGTCAGCAATTACAGCATATTTTTGAATAATTATTTTATTAATAAAAAGTCCTACTCTTACGTCACGCTTTAGGCTGTATATTTTCACGCTATTAAACTTAAGAGGTAAATATTTTGGATAAAAACCCTAATGTGGGAAAGAGACCATAAGTTGCTGCCAACATCAAGGAAGCAAGATTGCCATGGTTTGTCATCATGTCATGTCATTTTGACATTTGCAATTGATAATTTGACAAATGTAAACAATAAAATAAAATTTTCATAATTTCATGCGGATGAAGCCGCAAGGGAACAGCTAGTTAGTGATATTTTTAAATTTTGTTTCCTCTTTATTATGTTTCATTGTTGCTTTATCTTTAAGCCTTACTCCGAGTACACTTCATTCTATAATATTTTGACAGATATTTAATTTATTGAGATGTTTATTTGTTATTGCCCACGTCTGACATGCATATGATAGGCAGGCCAGTATGCGTGTATCAAACGCTTTTCTTTTATTCTTCAGTTTTTATAATAACTTCATTGTAATTTAAATATCGTCTTATTAACTTTATAATTGGCGTTACGGAATACTGTAAAAAAACATCTGCAAGTACGTCATACATCATTGTTTCAAAGAATATAATGAAGTTGCTTTTTAGTTATGCTGGAAAAATGTAACCGTAAAAATTGCACTGTCGAAAAACATTGATAATGAAAGGGCTGAAAATATGTTTCTACACTAGTTGTAGCAGTGGCAACTCTATGCAATGTTACGATCAAAGTTTTAATTAACATAAAAAGTAACAATTGGGTAGAATTTTGTTTATGGTTAACAACAATAGATTGTGCTGTAACCGAAATGTGATGTAAATTCATTTTCTTTACGTAACTTTTTACACTTACATATATCATTTTCAACACATATGTAATATTTATAAAATTTTCTTTTTTCTAACATAATTTGGCCTTTACGTAATTTATAATTTTGTAAGTTAATTATAAAATTAGGTATATAAGGTGCATTGAATTTTTTTTTCACTTGAAAACGCAAACTGCAACACATTAATCAAAGAATCCAAACTACCTTCGTTACTTCGATTAATAACAATGCCTTGATTAACTTACACCATTGTGCCATTGTTAACTTGCCCACTGGGGACTAGATCAGCTGGAGTCAGATTGAATTTATATGCGGCCTACTTGGTGGCTCCTCTTTCTTAGCGGCCAGTATTCGAACGTTTATTGCGGAAGGCTGCACCGTCGCGGCAGCACGTGCTCGGCGCGCGATATATCGTAAAAAAAATAAAAAACATTAAACGTCAAACGATTACGATCGCGATTTGTTTTGTGAGACGGTCAAAAGTTTTCGTGCGCTTGTTTACAAAACGATACGCGAATGTAAGTCGTCTTTGTGTCCTGTGTTGAGTTTACAGTTTGCTATTGAACGGAAATCATTGTTTCAAAGTTGACGGAAGAGTTTTCTTTTTTTTTAAATTGTGTACGGATCTTCTCGTAATTTAAATTCTACATAGAAGTGATACAGCACATTTTGCAATGGATATTGTTAAACGTTCTGTAGCAGTCAAGGAGCAATTGTGGTGAGAATATTTTTAATCAAATGTTTGTATTCAATTAGCGGACAGTATTAAGTGATTTAACATTATAAATGTTAAAAAACAAACATAAACAAGACTATCAAGGTCTGCGAGTCATATGGTCGAATCTAAACGGTCATTACCGGCGACGCTGACGTTTCCTTGCTAATCAAGTCGTTAATCAGAGTTTAAGTGTATTTAAATCGACTGACAGCAAGCTGAGAGGTAAATATAATATGTCTATAGATAGATTACGGTCTTGGCAATGTTTCCGACTTACCTTTTACTTCCTCTACACTTGGCATGCGGATAGGACAAGTTGCGTATCTCTGCACATTTCCTTCTCTTTAAAACATATATCTATAAATATTGCAGTAAAATTACGGTAAAATAATGTACCCTTTAGTTTTAACAAAATGTGTCGGTAAATTGAAATGACTAAATTCGAATCCTAAATATTGGATACTAGCTGTT
The DNA here is from genome assembly GCA_003118335.3 of Papilio memnon. Taxonomy (NCBI): domain Eukaryota; kingdom Metazoa; phylum Arthropoda; class Insecta; order Lepidoptera; family Papilionidae; genus Papilio; species Papilio memnon. Next base: position 2,528,494 of record LD689012.1, read on the forward strand.
CCCTTGCGGCTTCATCCGCATGAAATTATAAAAACTTTATTTTATTGTTTACATTTGTCAAATTCTCAATTGCAAATGTCAAAATGACATGACGTGATGACAAACCACGGCAATCTTTTTTCTTTGATGTTGGCAGCAACTTATGGTCTCTTTCCCACATTAGAGTTTTTATCCAAAATATTTACCCCTTAAGTTTAATAGCGTGAAAATATATAGCCTAAAGCGTGATGTATGTGTAGGGCTTTTTATTAAAAAAAGAATTATTCAAAACTATGCTGTAATTGCTGACATGTTAGGCAACAAAGAAGTGTGTGTTTACGCTTTATTATATTAGTATAGAAGTATAGATTGTTATATACTACGCAGATTTAAATTCTGACATTTTATAATAAATTAGATGTCAAGGTTAAATTATTAGTCAAAAATCTGTTAACGAACACTGTCTGCAAAATATTTATTATTTAAATAAATAAAGTTAAATTAATTACATTTAGAAAACAATTCGTAAAAGCTTTACTTAACCAATTTGTAATATTTTACATATTTGCCACTTAATGGAATATCAAGGTTAAGTTAAAACACTACAAAAATTACGCATATCAACGTATTTAATAATAAAACATTCACATTTATAATCAATCTATAATGCCATCGTATTAATTGCTATTAAAAATTAAAAAATCAACTAACGTTTTTACTTAAATTTGGAGTTACTTCACTCTGCTTTGGAACCTAGTTTATTTTTTCCGTGGTAATTAAGTTCCTTTTAAGTATATTCTTTGGTAAGGAGTCGACCACTTTTTCTAACGTCAAGCGTAATTAGCAGGAGCAAAAAATAACCGTTAAAGAATGCCAATTAAAGTTTAAACTTGGAACTGCAGTCGTTTTCTGTTTCACGTATCACCTAATTATTCTAGACTAGCTTTCGCCCGCGACTCCGTTCGCGTGGAATTAAAAAAAAAACAAAAGTAAGTAGCCTATGTGTTCTTCCAGACTACGTTCTACATCTATTCCAAATTTCATCCAGATCCGTTCAGCCGTTTAGGCTACAAACTCTAACAAACATCCATCCATCCATCCATCCATCTATCCATCCATCCATCCATCTAAACTTTCGCATTTATAATATTAGTAAGAATTAGTAAGATTACAGGGGAATATCAACTACTGAAATTCTTGCATTAAAATATATTCTCGTCTCTGTCTTTACCAGGCGAGTGAAAGGGATGGTAATGATTTGTACCCAAGTGTTTTCAAAGAAACGATTTTGAGGCAAAGGGCCTGTCCCACCACTGGCTGTTAGAGGCTTAGATAGCTGACAAATGACGTCACTGTCAGATAAGGGAACAAAATCCGATATTTCCATCATATACACGTTCGATTGTTATCAAACAATTTACAATTTGGTGGCACAGGCCCTCAGTCTTACATTAACACGGAGTAGCTGCATCACTTTATTTATACGACAGACAGGTATAACAACATGTTTTCAGTGAGAACTCAAAGGTAAAATAAAATCTTGAACTCGGTAATGAACGTAGGAAAAATTTGCATATAGCCTCCATTAATTCAAATCTCTCGATTTATTCAAATTCATATTTACGTAACAAAATTCAAAATAGAAAAACTCCGTGTACTTGTACCGATTGGTAGATAAGAACAGCATATACGTTTTTATGACTTCTTATAACTCGTAAGTCCTGAAACATTTATTACTGCCACATGCATTACATAGTACACGAACACAATACTAATGTTTAATACTAGATTTTGCTAGCGAATTCGTCCTCGTGGAATTAAAAAACAGCCTATGTTACTCACCGATAACGTAGCTTTTTAATGGTGAAATAACTTTTGAAATCGACCCAGTAGTGTGAGTTATTCCAATACATACAAAAATCCAAAATACAAATATTTCCCCTTTATAATATTAGTATAGATAGTATAGTACAGTTATAGACTAGTAACTTTAAGGCAGGTTTACATTGGCAGAACATTTGTACAAATTATAATTGTCATCCTTGCTCACCCTTATAGTGGTAAGGTAATAGATAAATCATACTAATATTATATACTAATATACTATTGCTATACTAATATTATAAATGCGAAAGTTTAGATGGACGGATGGATGGTTGGATGGATGTTTGTTAGAGTTTGTAGCCTAAACGGCTGAACGGATTTCGATATAATTTACTATAGATGTAGAGGGTAGCCTGGAAGAACACATAGGCTACTCACTTTTGTTTTTTATAATTCCACGCGGACGGAGTCGCGGGCGAATGCTAGTAATTAAATAAATAGATAAGTACACTACAGCCTATTCAAACTGCAATAACATTTTTGTACATATATAATATTTCTGCAGCGGAAACTAACCGTAAATCCAATTACTACAAAACAAGCGATCTATGGCGTCATCTAAAATTACAGTTGTTTTATAAAAAAAATATATCGTAATTTCTCTTCAATCTCGTAATATTTGTAACATTCATTTTTAAAATAAATTTAATATTTATAAATAAATGTTAAAAACACGTACAGTCTTATTTTAACGTGTTCAGAGAATGTTTCCAAAGACTTTCTATTTCAAAGTCTTTATTACACGCATTGGTATAAATTGTAACAAATAAAAAGCTACGGAACAACCGTACTGTCGAAACACTACAACAAACAATGTAAACCTACTGTTATTTCAGTAGTAGTTACTGTATAGAATATTGTTACGAACTGGCATTTGACCACGATCCCACCCGATGTCAGATAATTTGGTCAATAAATGGTACTCCTTATCTTTGCACATACTTAATTACTTTATGACATCCAACCAGTTCAGAAAAATGTATTTATCGTAAATCGAAGGTCATATATTTAATCGATTGATGTAACAATTTATGACTACAAGTCTTTCCTTAGACAATGAACAATTTAGCCATTGTGACATGTCTGATGTAACAATGTTAGACTTGTTAATGATTCCTTACACGAACTAGTTCACACTGCGACCAGTTATCACGATTTACTCATTGATGCTGTAACATAAAAATATACATATGTTCTGTTCCCGCGCGACTTCATCCGCATCAAATTATAAAAAACTTTATTCTATTGTTTACATTTGTCAAATTCTCAATTGCAAATGTCAAAATTCAAATGCACAAATAACAACGAAGGCCGTTGAAATTGGATAATAATTACCGTACCATAATAACCTTGCTTAATATTGGCATCTTGTACTTGTTATTACTTTTTCAAAAATAATGAGAGTAAATATTTTTAACACAGTCTGCAGTGTCGTCATCCGGCACCTTATCAAATGCCCAGCGCATTAAATATTTCAACATAAAATATCTTATATGTAACCTTTTTGTTACATTTTTAATGTACCTAATATATCTAAGGTACGTAGAACTAGCACTTAAAACGAATCGGAAAAACCCGATTTTAGAATCGTGTCTTAATAATTACGATCTCAGATCACAGTTAAGATTAACATTATGTTTGATGCTTGGTAATTACAAGGCTTTTGTGCACTCCATGATTGTTTTTATTAGCTTAAAATCGTGCTGGCATATGCTTCATTTTCTTTTAGATTTTATACCAATTGTAAAGTGACGTGTTATGCCTCTCTTTACCATAACACGAGTATTAGCTATGAAATATTTTTTTAAATAATTTATTAGTCATTCGCGAATCTGACCTTACGTTACTTTAGCGAGTTGAAGATCCTTCCTCTAATTTAACGACTTTCCGTCGAGCTAAGGCGAGGCTGTTTTACGACCGGTTAACCACATCAGCGTTTTACTCATTTCAACACATTTAAGTCGTCAGTCACAAAGTAAAAGACTTGTTTTATATCGCTTTTATTTAGGTTTTAACCAAACAAAACCTACATTTTTATTTCCCTAATATAAACGATACTTGAAACCGCTTTTACTGACCAGATTGGTGACATACTAAAAAGGTTACTACATCCAGAAGTATTGAATGAATTTTGGATTTTTGATATTCGTGATATTTGACTCCACCTTTGGGTCACAACCGTGTGTTATGTTGTTCTTGTTGTTATCGCTTGTAAGTTTACAGATATACATAACTATGTAATGGATTACATTGTACATTTTCAGCCACTTCACAATTTACAAATTAAACGATGCTATCCTATAAAAACTTTTGTCATTTACAGCAGAACTAAAGCATTAATCAAAATCCCATCATTGTCGAATTTTAAAGCAAAAAAAAATGTATACTCATCGTAGTTAATTGCGCAGGAAGGAAATGTGACTTGTAGATAATTGTTGTTTAAAGTTCCGTGGTTAATTCTAGCTATTCTTGTATGTTTTTACGTTCTATCCTCCCAGGCCAGGATCAATAATTCAAATAGAAAACCAATGGAGTTGTGCCAAACAACAAGTTACTGCCGAACCCAGAGTTATGACATAATAGTTATTTAAGTAGTCTTTTAGTGAAGATTTGTCGTGATACATTCATACTATGGGACTCACTTAAACGACCAGTTAACCTTTAAATTATTCTCTCTAATTTTAGTTTCTAGCTAATTTAAAAATCGTATTAAAGAATGTGACTTCTATTGAATATAAAAGCGTGATCAAAATTACATTAAAATCTTATTCAAACCTACAAATACTTCTCTGAATAGACAAAAACTGTAATAAACAAAAACACGAAAGTAAAAAAAGGATACGGTTACGTTCAATGTACAATGTACATAATCTGCCGGATAAAAAAATGTAATGATGCCGGCGAACAAAAAAATATATAAAAAGTGGCGTCATTGTATTATGATTGTACCCATCAATGTATGAACTGACTTCATCATTGCAATTTAAGGATTGACTCATGAATTAACCTTTGGACAGAAAGCCAATATTTTAATAACATTATCGATTAAAAAAAAGTAATAGAAATCTTTTTAGATCGTACCATTTGGGTACTTCGAGGTTCAAGGAATTCGAATATTCGAACTTTGTATGTCGCATATTCCGTTTAGGTTATACAAAGGTAACGTAGATCGTACAGTAAAACTCGCGAAAAATATTTTCATTCAGTTAAAAGCGTCCAATATAAATTACAACAAAATTTTAATAAGCCTCGGTATCGGCATTAAACTGCTGATCTTGGTTTTTTTTATTCAATAAGGTGGCAAACGAGCAAGCGGCCACGTAAATCCGCCGAAATTGCAAAGCGACCGCTGCCCATAGACATTCGCAATTGCAGATGCATTGCCTACCCTAAATCGACGGAGAAGGAGACACACGTAAAGAGGATATTTCCCCTTCCTATGCGTCTCCTCCACCGTCAAATCCACTTTCCCATCTATATTCCTTTCCTTATAAGAAAAAGAACGGGAAAAGGACTAAAATTAGGCCTCCGGCACCACACTCATCAGACGAAACGCGGAATTGCTTCCACTTCACGCCTGTCTTCTGTGTGGTCGTGGTATTGCACCGGTCGAGCCGACCCATTCGTGCGAAGATGTTAAAGCGGGCTCTACCACTGTCTACTTGTGATGTTATAGGTTAGGTTATAGTTATAAATGTTTGAATACGTAATCATTGTAAATTGAAATTCAATTATAATTTAACTGATTGTGGTTAAACTACAGTTCTTAATCGATTATTTGGTTAATGACGCAACAATTATCGCTTTTCACACTTTAACATATTAAATTCTTTTCCATTCGCATCGGATACGACCATCCAATATAAAAATCGATTTTTCATGTTAAAAAAACTTTTTTATACCGAACTCAACTTTAACCGTAACATGACTATTTCTTTTTGTTTTATCAGGATGATATATTGCTGTGCTTTGATAAATAATTATCTTTACTAATATTATAAAGAGGAAAGATTTGTATTTTTGTATGCATTTATCTCAAAAACTACTGGGCTGATTTCAAAAATTCTTTCATCATTTAAAAGCTACATTATCAGTGAATCACATCGGCTATATTATTTGTTTGTTTATTATTCATTAATTTCACGCGTGCGAAGTAACGAGCAACAGCTAGTAATTAATCCATAGTCATGACTGTGAGAAATGAGCTGGATAATAAAAAAGACACAAAATTTGTTTTCAAAGTAATTAGTAAAAAAACGAGAACTTAATACGTATTGAAACTTATTTAAAGTAACTTACAAAGTTATTTATGTTTTTAATATTTAATTTATTTATGCAAATATGTTATAAGAATAATCGTCGACGTTTTTGTGCATCATAATTTAAAAAATATATTGTAATTAAAGTAATTTTATTCATTCGCGTCATTACTTTGGTATGTACGACTTCCTGTCTACGCTTGAATATGAAGTTCTAATTCTATAACAATATTATAAAACTGTTGAAGGAAAACCATTAATATTATGTAAATAAAGAAGAAAGTACAATGGCCAATTTAAACATCATACGATACGATTTTACATAAAATTCTCTTTTTTAGTCATTCGATCTCTCTTAAAAAAATAATTACGATAAGTTTAACAACTTTTTGTATAAGATTTTAAGGCGGATTTCTAATATTTCGAACACAAAGATTAAGCAATAAAAAGGCTTGTCTGAACACACGAATTTTGCTCTTAGCACATCACCGCGAAGCCCATGACGTATTTTTGCAACAACAAGTGAAGTCTTTAAAACAATACATCTTGCTACTGGATTATAGATCTTATATCTATAGTTCTGGAACGTTCGTGAAATATTTCCGTCTGAATTGACCAACGTAGACAAAACATCGACCCGGTTCGCGTAGGCGATATACAAAACATTATGGTTACTGCATGATCAATTTTTTCATACATAGCTTATGAGTGTTACTTGAAGCACATATTTTAACAATTTGTATTCCCAGAATAGCTCATATGACACGCATAAATAAATAGAGACGAGTTAATTAGGGAATTAATTGCATTTGCGCGGCACCTTTAACTGATTCCTACATAGCTTCTAAGCACTTAATTGACCCCATGTGGGCTTGGTATGTCTTGGTGTCTAGGCATAATAGATGTCCTATCTTGATTGTATTATACATTATTAAAATCAAATTATATTTTAAAATACCAACAAAAAATTAGGTTATGACGTGAAAAAGATGCGGAAATATATTATTACTGTATATGTTATAGAGATTTCAGATTTATATCTATTAAATCTGAAAAACCTTAGTAAATAATTAAAAGAGAAATAGATATGTGAAGCGTATTCGCTACAATCTATACTAATATAATAAGGCGTAAACACACACTTCTTTGTTGCCTAAGATGTCAGGTATTACAGCATATTTTTGAATAATTCTTTTTTTAATAAACAGCCCTACACTTACGCCACGCTTTAGGCTACATATTTTCACGCCATTAAACTTAGGGAGAAAATATTTTGGATAAAAACCCTAATGTGGGAAAGAGACCATAAGTTGCTGCCAACATCAAGGAAGCAAGATTGCCATGGTGTGTCATCATGTCATGTCATTTTGACATTTCAATTGATAATTTGACAAATGTAAACAAAAAAATAAAGTTTTTATAATTTCACGCGGATGAAGCCGCACGCGAACAGCTAGTATAATTATACAAATCTTAGTACACAATATTCTTAATGTCACGCTTCCTAAAAGCAAAATACCTACTATAAATACTAAATAAATATATTATTTAAAATTCATTTAACTTGTTTACTTCACAAACTTGATAACTTTAATTTCGTATTACTTATAATTACTATTAAGTCAGTGGTGGGGATATGATAGTTCACTTGAAATGCTAAACGTACCCGGTGAGTCGAAAAGGCAAAATGTTCTCTTAGGCCCTAATATTGACAAGTATAAAGGAAGTTAATAAAATAGTTGTATTCAATGCTTCATTTTATTTCATATCTTGAAAACCACTAAATCACCTAATGATAGAATAAACGAAGAAAAATTCGTTCTGTCGTGATTGTAGTCTGCACCTATCTGTAAACATTATCTCGAAATAATAACCTTTAATTATAGTGTTTCAAGTTGCACATTGTCACGACATTACAAGCAATTACATAACAAATATCAATAAATCACATAATTGTTATTCATATTTACACACACATAATCTTGCAGACAAAACAATATTTCCCTAACCATAAACCAGAGTCGGAACACCAGTGCCAAACCTATAATGTCAATTTTTATAGGGAACTATGTTTCGCCCGCGACCCAGTCCGCGTGGAACAAAAAAAACAAAAGTGAGTACTCTATCAGTTCTTCCAGACTATCCTCTACATCTATACCAAATTTCATCGAAATCCGTTCAGCCGTTTAGGCTATAATTCTAACAAACATCCATCCATCTAAACTTTCGCATTTATATTAGTATGTACATATGTTTAGCAGTGGAAACCCACCATTATAATATAGTCCCTTAATGGTTTATTTACTGTCGAGAAATGGTAGCAACAGACGCCTTTAGACAGGGTTACTAATCAAATTACAGGAATATAGTGCAATTATGTTCTGTTGTCATGTCTTGGGGTCCATAAGAAAACCGAAAGCCATAGTATTATAAATGGTTTAACCGTTCGTTCATACGTGCTTATGAAAATATTATATGACGCACGTTATATAATACGACGTTTAAAAACATGTAACAATTATTATTACAATAACCAGGACCGTGCAAGGCTTTAATGCTATATTTATAATGTTATTAAAGCAACATTATGCAGGCATCTTTTAATGTTTGTATATTTTACATTTTTCATATTTAATGGTGTCTCTTTATTACCTAACGATGAGAAAATTGTCAGCAAAAATGGTAATTATTCACATTATTAACTGAATAAAACTATTCTCCCTAGATATGCACTCGAAGTGCCTATTGTTTGTTTACCCAGCACTTTAAAGTACGCGCGTACACAGCTAAGTAATAAATGGTTCTTAAGTTATACAAAATCGTTACTTAGAATATATAACTGAAATATTTTAAATACTTTTACTATTATTAAGTAAATAATGTAGAAGTTTTGTAAACTTTTGTTGCGGGAATCTCGTTTAACGTACTCTGTAGAAACAGTTATATGCGCATTCACATAACAGCTATGAAATTACGTCAGGCGTTACTGAGAAATAGATTAAAAAGTTTTTATAGTTGTAATTAAAGATGCTGACGACCATCTTCTTTTGTCTCGGATTGTGGTAATTCCAATACCGTTAGATCAGGATATACGCAAAAAATACCAACAGAATTTAATATTGGTGAAATGGTATTCTAATTACGCAATTAATCCTGTTACCAAGGTTCCTTCTATTAAATTAAATAGATACGCAAACTGGGCAACACCAAAAATATAATCGTTCTTATTTACGTCTTGTCATAAATATAATACCTTTAAGAGTTTTTTTTTTAATTGCTGTCTTTCATTAAGGGGCAATGATCACTTAACTCCAACTAAGCTTTCGTCTATTTGTCTGCTAATAAACACTCTAAGAAGGCTTTCCTATGTCACGTGTTTATGAAATATTTAGTTCTTTTTATATTAAACTCTGTACGTATGAATATCGTATGCTAAATGCTAAAGACAACTTGGAGATTATTCGAACACTCGTGTAAACAACGGGATCGAGTTCGAAGCGCGGCTATGTAAGACACAAGTTAGAAAGCAGCGCAGGGCTACTTTCAATAGCCCTTCCGCAATTTCAACGTTATTCAAAATACAACTCTAACACAATGGCATAAACCATTAAATCGCAAACAACGGAAATATGTATTGAAAGCTGATATAAACGGTGGCACAATTTTTAGATACGGGCACTTGCATTATTCAATTGCATAAAAATGTTCTATTATTGAACGGAGATAAGTTAACGTTACACAAATATGTTAGTTCATTCTAGGATTGTAGGTTATGAAATTGACGGATCATTTTTAAAATTAAACTAATACTTATAAAAACTTACTTTTATCCCTTTTAGGTTAAGTGTCTCGAATGTTTATCTTCTTTCTTTATAAAATTACACGATTCTAATATGTTTTATTAAACTCTTAATAACTCATTCAAATAGGGCTTAAAGACAGCTGACATCTGACATATTTGTAAACAACAGATTGACGTTTCCTAAAGCGCGTTTACGACGCTTGCTAATGAAAACTATGACACGTTTTATGTCTTTTTGTGTTTTTATAAGAAAAGAAAGTTTTTTGTCATTACTGTGTTCTTTTTTATATTCACGGTAATTTTCTAATATAAAAGAAATGTAAATCGCTCCGTACAGTTTTTGCTTGATACATTATTATACAAAATTATTAGATTTATTCTAATACTTTGATATTGTCCCATAAAAAGTAATTAATTAAATATTTTCTTGTTTTTCGGTTTTTAAGTCTACTGCAGTCACATGAATATCTATGTAAAGTCAATAAATTAAGACATATTTAAAGTTTTGTTATTCAAGTTAAATATTCCTCGTACACGCGTTTTGAACTAATTGTTCATGATCCATTATTTAAAAAAAACTTCAACGAAATATCTATACTCGTGCTATGAATTATTACAAATTTAAGTCCATATCATGTATTTTACTTTTTTTATTACACGTTCAGGATATTTTTTTTATAATCATGTAATAATGTTTTTTCTTTTTTTAGATAAAGCTGAAACGTTCCAACAATGCTTCTACTACCCTGCAGCACCATGTTAGATGTGCCAGACAATGTAAGTTTACCTTGAAACTTGATTTTTAACTTAAATGTTGCCGATTGTTATCACCTTTTCTGATAAAATAGTCCATATTTTAATCATAATTTCACAAGGATTTAATTATCCTATATATTTAAAAAAACTGTAGCCATATAAGTTAGTTGTTTGGCTATTTTTTTAATTCCCTTCTGCATAAAGTAGTCTAAAAACAATATAGCTAAATCTAATATCGATGTAGGTCACACAAACAGGTGAGTGCTTAGCAAAACAAGAACAAACAGGTACACCACTGTGTTATCTTTAGAGCATACGCGTTCAAACATTAACTCAACCGTTTATCGCATCTTGTAATTGCACTCACAAATATATTGCCAAGGGTTGCCAGCACACAAATAAATCAAGAGAAGTTGTACACATAGAATATTTAATAAAAAGCCGTAACAAATCTAATTGGAATCTTAATTTGTTCACGATTACTCTAATAAACAAGTGACCAGCCGTTTTGTAATTAAGAGACAAAAGGATCTTCCATGAGATTGAAGAATTTGGTTATAAGGTTGAAATTAGAAAATTGAAGCTAAAATATAAATATTTAGGTAAGTTATATTTTCAAGTGAGAAACCGAAAGCGAGCAGTACACGCTTGATGACTGGTACATATGAATTTCGGATTTAGTGTTTTAATTGACTGATATGATATTATGTCGATAGGGTTGTCATAATTTCTCATTTCCATTGTATTCGCATATACAAACTGCATTGTTAGGTTAGCTTAGTTCAAATTGACACTAACACGAATAATGTTTAAATATTTTGTCCATATTAATCGAACACCAATATGTTATTACACTCTGGTATTTCATCGTTATATAAATATAATTAGTCCATTGTTTAACAGTACCGTGATAATTTCTCTCAACCCTGACTAATGAAGGTAAAGCCATAGCGTAGTTTGCGCTGCGAAACATAACGTATTACACGAAAATATGAAGTTATTAGAATTTAGTGGTTTTCTTATTCCTATAAGATTATAGTTAGACTCTTAAAGTTTTTTTTTAAATCTTTTATCGTGATAATGATTAAAGTGTGTTCAGATGTTTACGGGTGATTTAAAATAGCCGGAATTGCTTTACTGGAACAACAAAAAGGTAAAAAATAACAAAATTTAGTTTCACTGACTTTAATTATTTCAGTATAGAAGTGAAATGGTCAAGTTACGATCGAATGTTTAATTGACAGTTAGTAGTTACTTTTTTATACATTACTAGCCTTCGCCCGCAACTCCGTCCGCGTGGTGTTAAAAAAAAACAAAAGTGAGTAGCCTATGTGTTCCTCCAGACTATCCTCCACGTCTATACCAAAGTTCATCGAAATCCGTTTAGGCTATAAACTCTAACAAACATCCATCCATACATCGCTGTCGAACGGAATAGTGTCCTATGTCCGTCTCCTAGCTCTAAGCTATCACCAATTTACAGCCATATCGGTGAAGCCGTTCTTGAGTTATAAATAGTGTAACTAACACGACTTTCTTTTATCTATATAGATAAACTAGCTGTTGCTCGCGACTTCGCCCGCGTGTAATTAAAAAATATAGCCTATGTTACTCACAGATAAATACCTTTCTAACGGTGAAAGAATTTTTAAAATCGGCCCAGTAGTTTTTGAGTTATTTCAATACATACAAAAATACAAAAATATAAATCTTTCCTCTTTATAATATTATAGTATAAATTAGTATAAATTAGTATAGACTAATTGAGTAAAAATAATTAGTTTTTTACTTATTGTGATGTGCAATACTTGAGTTACAAACGTTATTGTTAGCATAGAAGTGACATTTTATTTGTTTTCAACGGAAAACTTTATACAGGTGATTTACGTAAAGTAAACCTGTACATGTTTTATTTGTTGATGTAAGTATTTGATTTATGTCTCATCCAGTCAAGATGAAGTGAAGTCACTATAAGTGTGTACCTAAATGAAGCTACATATGTTCCTGGAATTACTAATAATCAAGTAACGTTAGTAGTAGTAGTAGTAGTAGTAGTAGTAGTAGTAGTAGTAGTAGTAGTAGTAGTAGTAGTAGTAGTAGTAGGGGCTATGGTGTCCGCAACTCCACGGCTAGCGCGTATTTTGCGTGAAAAAAGGGCATGGATTACTCCAGCCAACCCAGCTCACCGAAGAACCCCAGCAACCCTTTTATGTTGCTGGTGATCTCCGGGAGCGATCTCGGCGAACCGAGATACCTAACCCTGTATTCCGTCACTGCTGGGCAGTGTTGTATGACATGTGACGCGGTTTCTTCCTCCACCGTGCACGCTCTGCACAGTGGACTGTCTGTGACACCTATATTATACAAATGTTTGTTAAAGTGGCCATGGCCAGTGAGTGCTGCCACGACTATCCGAAGCTGTTGTTTGCTGAGTTTATGAAGTAACGCTTTTGTCCGACCGGCATATACTTAAGGTCTAAGATCAAGCTGGTATTCTGAGCTGTGTATGGCCTTTAAGCGTCTAATTGATGAAATGCTCAAGTATTTTTGTATGATTTCTGTGTGAATCACATCTTAAATTAATGCGTGTACATTTAGACACAAAATTAAATGATGATATTAATAAAAAGTATAAAAAGTGATTCCAAAAGATTTCCATTTACTTAACTAAAAACATACGCGTCGACTATTCTCTAGACCAATTAATATTATTTACTACATCATATTAAACAATTTGCGCAAGTAAATAAACAAAGATTGTTATCTGTCAGAACATGTGACTGGCTTTGTACAGCACTGTAAATTAACAACTGTCTAACATGTGATTGCTATTTGATAAATGTCACAATCACAATAAACATGTTCACAGTTATAGTTAATTAAATTTACACGTTTTATTGACCCATATTTAATAACAAACATTTGAAAAGAAATGCATTATAAATTGTCCTTGTTTCTTTTTGGTTTACGTTATTGAGTGTATTTATTAGCCTTGACTTTACTGTTAGTGTGTTAAAAAGTAAACATGTATTTATAAATAAACTAGCTTTCGCCCGCGAGTCCGTCTGCGTGGAATTAAAAAAAACAAAAGTGAGTAGCCTATGTGTTCTTCCAGACTATCCTCCACGTCTATGCCAACTTTCATCGAGATCTGTTCAGCCGTTTAGGCTACAAACTCTAACAAACATCCATCCATCCATCTAAACATTCGCATTTATATTATTAGTAAGAAGTAAGATAAGATAACTAGATAAAATTACGTTTTTGATGAAAATTTCTTCATTCATTAGGCTACTGGCAGTCTAGTGCCGGATTTCTCAAGTTACCAGTTGTTTTTTAATGATCTAGTACATCAGTATTAATTAATATAAATAAATGGTTAAAAAAACTTCAGAAACAGGATATAAGTCAACCAAGCTAACCAGCCCTTATACACACAAATATGATCATGATCCACGATCTTAATTAAGAATTATAATGTCAATCAAATCGTCGTATATCGATAAAAAACCGAACAATTTTGAAATGTGATTGCTTTTTCCCGCATGCTTCTAATAAAGCGAAACATTGATAAGGTTATCGATTTGCTGAGAAATGAACCATTCTAGCAATAGTACTAAGCTATTTTAAGCGGTTTCCACTACCGAAATATCGGTACATAAATTATATCGCCATCCCACTCATTACTTTTAACAAAGATGAGAGACAATATGTTTTTCTACATGTCTGTTATAATACGGTAAGATAGTGTTATTGACTAACATTTTTGTATAGTATTGGAATAAAATTAGGCTTTGAAATATTTCAAGGTAACGTTCCAGTGCTAAAACTAGTGTTGATATGATAAGTGAGAATTTGAAGAAACTATATAATTATCATAACAATGAGTTCTACGTGAATTGGGAATACTCCCACGTCTGCTTCGTGTGTGTCATTGATTCATCAATACTTTATGTGGTACCTACAACTTTTACGATATTCGAAAAAAGTACATCGACTTACTTCTTTTGTTTACAATCATACAGCCGCACTCAGAGTTACTTAGTACAGATTCCTCTTACTAAATATTTACTCAGGGACACTCTTAACGATTATGCGTACAGAAGATACTGTTATTGTTCGTATGATGCCTCATGTTCGAGTTTTGACATCAATCTTCTGCATTTATCCCGATCACTAATCAGAAATACGAAAAAAAAATTAACGATAGCTCTAACATTAAAAAAATTTAAATGTACATTTTTTTAAACAATAATAATAAAAATTTATGTTTCGTTTGCATTGGATTATCATATTTCGAAAAACAGCTGAACTTACAAAGACGTGTCCGTAAAATACGGCGCTGTATCTATTTATCGTATAGCAATGTCATTAAAGGCTATATCAAACTATCCTATTAAAAAAGACACGTATTTAGGACAGGAAAATCTAAGATCAGCTATAACAAATAGGTATTTCCTATTTACTTTATTCAGCTACAAGTTCCAAATGACACACGGCAGGTTTAATATGCAGGATACGATGCCGGGGAACCGTAGGAGCAACGCACTGTAAATCATTACATCGCAATATTTTTCCCGCCAACAATGTGACATACGCGGCAAAGAGCTAACTAACAGATCATAAATTCTTATAGCTCATTGTCTTTGAATTTACATAATTTCAATGAATTTATAACTTTTTAATGTGACAATAGAGATCATTAGATACATATTATAATGTTCGTTTTGTGAATAAGTTATAAAACAATTGAAATAAAAGTCTAGACGCAGTGATAGACATTTGACTGAATTCTAAGTTTGTTACCATGGCGATAATTCAGAAATATACATACATATACTGCGTTGAATTAATGTGTTTATTTTAATTACATTTTATTTAATTATAATTTACATCGCTGGAAATATTACAATGATTGCATCAGTCTGGGCTTTGATATTTTTGACAAACGAAAACTTAAAAGAAAGACTCATTTCTAAAGTAACTGTGCAACAATGAATTAAAGTAAAATTATGCTTGATATATTTATGTTTTAAATTAAATTTATTTTAATAATAATTCTATCATGGTATAAGTCGTAAATATATGCTTAAATTCATAAATAAATACTGTTTTACAACTGCTATCTTTCCTAATTAAAATATGGCGGCGAGCGTCTTCCGATGAAAGATATTTTTTTTTATATTATAGTTAACATCTCTATCTGATTGGAATGGAAAATCCAATAGAAAATGTATCTACATCTAGAACACATGTCACTGGCTGCTTGCGGTAAAACATCTCAATTGCGATTGTTTTATATTTCCGAACGAACCATATCGCCGGCAGTTGTTTACCATCAGTCGCGGGTGCTGGTGCGGTCGCTCGAAATGTCAGTTTTCCCGCCAATAATCGTGCGGAGTTTTATAAAAATTTTCAGTGATTTGATACAAACGATTATATTCTCATTACAATAAAAGAATTAAATGGAAATGATTTGTTTGAAGTGACAAAGTGAAAATTGTGTGTTTTTAAAGTGTGGTACCTACTAAAAATATAAAAAGTTATCCTAAAACCGCCAAGTGAAAGACATTCATTATGAATCAGGTATATTTTAACGTTTATTAATTTATCCATCTTGGTATTAATAGAAGAACCATTTTTTTTTATTGTTTCGGCTGTGGAGGTTTTTACAATTTGTCTTTACTTGTAACTTGCAAGAGATAGAACGGGAAATAAGGTGAGCCCTAAAGCGGGATAAAAACCGTTATAGTAGACGTCGACCGATCTTCTGCATAAACCTTTATCTATAATTTCTTAATAGTATAAGTACAAGATACAAAAATTCTCTCTTAAATTAATACATCAAGAGAAAACTTTGTACCCCACTGTAAGGATATTGCAGAACGGATAAATATGAATTTGATACGGTTAAAGATAATTGAAAAAATGCATAAAGCAATATTTAAATTAAAAAATGTCGGATTTAGTCCAATAGGCAACAACTAAACGGCTGTGAAAAATTATTTTATTATTCACTACCAACTAACGGTAGCGGTAATTTTTTATTACCTATAAATATTTAAATTTTATGCTCGATTTATATATGGGTCTGTCTATGTTACGTTCCAATATACGCTTCTTTGATACTAAAAAAACTTTCAAGTTCCGTTTACAATCAACATTTTTTTATCTGTTACTCTTATACATTTTATAACCTCACTAATGAATGACGTACAAACTTTTTCACGGTAAATTTTATACTAATGCTGATAATTTATTTAGTTATCTGTATGTTTGAAAACAACTAATTAGTAAAGACCTGTAAAATTCAAACCTGATGTCAGATATCTGATTTTTTTATGTATTGAAATATCTTAAAAACCACTGGACCGAATTAAAACAATCTTTTACCATTAAAAAGCTACGTTATCACTGAGTAACATAGGCTAGGCTATATTTTTAATTTTAAAGTCGCGAATAACGGCATTATTTAATAAGTTCAGAAAACGGGTTTACTGTAACGGCACGATTAAAGAGTAATTAAAAAAAACAATAACGGTTACAGATGATGACTATTGGCCTATCATTATGTTATTGGAAATGTAGTAAAAATGTTGCAAGACAGTTGAATCTCTTTACATGCAATTTAAATTCTTTGCACTCCATTATAAACATGATAGGCGTATATACGCATTTTTACATTTATGATAATAACTGCGTAATCGATCTTACTAATTAAAGCACAACTTTGTATTTTTAGTATAGATTCCATCACCGTTATTGTTGTAATATAACAAATACTATGTTGTGTTAGTATAAGTTAGAATATTATTTATAATTGTATTTAGTATAATATAGTATAATAATATAATAACGGAGAAAAAAAAAACAAAAAAAGCAACTCATTAATGTAACACAAGGATTACGCAACAAAACAAAAAAGAATATATATGTAAACGGTGTAAAAAAGAGTACGGACCTAGAGTATGTAGATGTAGTATAACAATAAAAAAATAAATATATAACAAACATTGTGAATTGTCAACATTATTTTTCCCGCCACAGTACAATCCCGCCAAGTCCTCCATAGAAAAAGTATCCCGTACAAGCATGTACAGTCTCAAAAATAATTTTTAATTTTATATATAATGATGTTTATTTAAATTCATGTAAAATTTTACATTGTCTCGACTTGTTTACATGATAGTACAATGCTATAAAAATATTTTACTGTCATCGTGGTCACGTCGTCGTCGAGCCCGCCAATGTCAGCGGCTCACGATAATCGTTCACAAACAATCAACAATCTACTAAATTACATGCCGCCACGCGTTTTCCCATATTCAGTGTTCATTTCACGGATCGTTTGCAATATTAATGTTTTTAATATGTCCCTTTTGTTTTCTAAACTGTCAGAATTATGTCATCAGCCATGCATTTATCACGCCTATTGGAATTGGAATACGATTTGTCAAATTAAAAATAAAAGATGTCCAACTGACTAATAGATAACATATTCTTTAAATAAAAAATGAACAAATTGCAGCTTCTGATGTAATTAATCTCCCCTATACCCATGACCAATTCTTAGGATCTCAATTTAAAAAAAGTTTACAACCCTGAATTTAATGTAGACAGAGATTACAGATTTCCACTTGGCTCTTGAGAACTAAATGAATATAATTCTCTATTCTAGGTATCGGAAGCCAGCTACGTAACGAGCGTGGAAGACGCGAGCCGCGTGGACCAATGCACGCAGACCCCCAGCGGCAAGGCGCGGCCACGTACGCTCCAAAGGTACCACACTACCGACCACCTCTACGAGAGATCGCACAGAGCCTACCGGCTCAGGCACGAATTCAGGCCAAAGAGCCTGGGCCTCAGTGACTCGTACCCTTGCTTTGGAAAGCCGCCGAGCTATGAGTGCGGAACTACACCCAAGTAAGGATATCAGTTAATGATAATATTGTGACTAACAGCGCTACAGCGCAAACGCCGATGATTGAAGCCGGCTTTAAATTTTAAAGCGAATTAAGGTAGGTATTTATTACATTAAAGCTCAGGTTAAAAACAACATTTAATCTTTATCAACACTACAACACAATTAGAAATGACAAAAAACAAAGTTAAATAAGAAATAATAAAAACGTAATTAAAAGACAAAAGAAATATTTAAAATGAGTATTGCAATGCTGACCGGATTAAGTCCTCGGTCAGCTATAACTAAATGCTGGATGCTTCTAGTTGAAGTACCTAGCGCTGATGTTAAAGGTTACTCAGGTTAAAGTCCTCTTCGGTGTTCGGAATGATTAAGACCACGATTTACAGCAAAACTTGGCTCATACTTGTATAATAAAAATTGTAACAGGTAATTCATATTATCCTTAAGTGTGATTCTATTTATAAACTCAGTTTCATCTTAACCATAGAAAAATGTCGAAAGATACGGTGAACAGAGATTAACCTTGTTTTTATGTTTGCAAACAACGTTTCCTACTCTTGATAGGAAATTAAACAAGATTATAATTCTATGCGATAAAATGTTAATTAAATCAGGTAAAATTGTAAAATAAATATGATGTTTATTACTTACTAGCTGTTCCCATGCGGCTTCATCCGCATGACATTATAAAAACTTTATTTTATTGTTTACATTTGTCAAATTCTCAATTGCAAATGTCAAAATACAACCTTACTATAGCAAACTTGCTTCCTTGATGTTGGCAGCAACTTATGGTCTCTTCCCCATTAGGGTTTTTATCCAAAATATTTACCCCCTAAGTTTAATGTCGTGAAAATATATAGCCTAAAGAGTGACGTAAGTGTAGGGTTTTTATTAAAAAAAAAACAATTATTCATAAATATGCTGTAATTGTTAACATCTTAGGCAACAAAGAAGTGTGTGTTTACGCTTTATTATATTATAATAGTATAGAGTATAGATAGGCGTAAACAGTGACACTAAATGAATAGTTTAAAATTATGTTATTCACTCTTTCTTGTAAATAATGTACGTAGACAGAGATAAAAGATCTTCATTACTATCGTACTATGCGACCTCTTCGTCTTACAAATTCCTACACGTACATGCTTGTGGTATCCAATGCTAAAAGTTCCTCAGTCGGGATATACCCTATCAATAGTACCCAAATTGGCGACAGAAATTTTCCTGTACAGTGTTTCCTCTATTTTTAATCTACAAGTTCAAAAAGCATAAAATTCTGATTTAGTCAGCTCACTTCTCAATTTTGATCTCTCTGTTATAAGCCTGTTTGATTTTTTTTATAATAATTTATCCGCATATTTACCTATTTTACTAGCCGTGCAAAAAATTGCTATAATTGATTTCGAATATAATAATAATTCATATAAATAATATAAGTCCATGTCTTACCTATACTTTACAAGAACGAATTACCTCATAAATGCGGGAAAACTCAGAGAAACCATATCGTAGATTTACATAACAATCCGATTTGAAACCTACTCGTAGTGTTGACAAATAGTGTTGAGTGTGCTTTTACGTCAACGCTACGAGAAATTCATTTCTTTACCTAGTTATGGCTTACCACAACTCTCTATGTGTAGTTCTGTGGAAATTATAAAGAAAAATCCATTAAAGACATGAAAAGCCTTTGGAAAAAGGCTTTGTAAAGGAAAACAATTTGAATTATCAGTAAAATTTAACTCTATATAGGCAAGGAAGCGGAATTCTTTTTTTGTAATGACATGACTGACCAAAATCATCATCATCCTCCTTATCTTACTCCCGTAGGGTCGGCGCAACAGGTTTTCGTCCTCCACATAACTCTATCATACGTCATCTCAGTCATCACTCCCTTCTTGATCATGTCACCTTTCACGCAATCCATCCATCTCTTTCTAGGTCTACCTCTACCGGTGTACCCTTCCACACTCATAACTAGCGTTCTCCTTGTTACATGCGATCCATCCCTCCTCATAACATGCCCATACCATGCTAAACTTTTACTCCTTACCTTCTCTACCACTAGGGCTACTCTCAAATTTCCTCTAATATACTCATTTCGTATCTTATCCAATCGCGTTACCCCACACATCCATCTTAATATCCGCATTTCTGCCACATGTAGTCTCCTTTCATCCGTCCCTTTTACTGCCCAACATTCAGACAACACATGACTGAGCAAAATGTAAATTGATTATTCATTGATCCTTAATAATTGTGTATTTAAAAATGTATATATAAGATGTTAATTATGCTAACAATAGAATTGCTTCATCAAAAATTTCAATTTTAACAACTATACTAAGTACGCGTTCGTTATCGTGGAACATGTAATTGAAGGAGTCATAATTAAGTTTCCAATAAATGTATTAATCTTTGAAGGAACCCATAACATTTAAAAGGCAACATTAAAAAAAGGATACATGTAGAAGGAAAAAAGGAATGAAGTAAATCTTAAGTATAGTAAATCATCACCTCCTTGCCTTATCCTACTAACGTGGGGATGCACAAAGTTTTATAAACGGTACATGGCTCAATTTTTACCTCTGGCCGCCTGTTTGTCTGTCACTACTTGGGATAAATAATATATTTTAATATGTTAACATTATAAATTATTCTAACGATTTTTTTGTCGATTTTGTCCTAGAGGAGAATTAATCGTACTATCTTACTAATCTTACTTCTTACAAATATTATAAATGCGAAAGTATATATGTATGGATGTTGGAGTTTGTAGCCTAAACGGCTAAAAGGATCTGGATGAAATTTGACATAGATTTAGGCTATTTACCTTTGTCTTTTTTATAATCCTACGCGGAAGGAGTCGCGTGCGAAAGCTAGTATAGCATAATGTTATAATTGCAATTTAATCACTCATTTTCCACGTAGACAATTATTAAGAGCATTTTAATCATAGGACGATACATCTTACGACCTCCGTCATGGACGTCTGAACAATTACATAGATACTTCTTCTTTTAATTAATGACAAATCCAGTTTCTATATATCTATGTCAACTATTTTGTATGTATAATGTTAGTATAAAATATAGAGAAGGATCTTATTACTTTTTCCACGTAAATAGGAGACGAAGGACAAGCTATTATAGAATTGATCGATAAGTACACATGCAGGTACAAACAATACCTACATACTTATTATTCCGGTAATTCCACTCCACAGATTATGTACAAGATTGTAACCGCAGCTGACAAGATCAATGATCATACATCAATATTTCACTCAACAGACAATAGTAAAACTATAATAAAGTTATACGAGATAATGCTTTGTTAGATTTCAAGCTTGAGATTATATCTCCTTGGAAATTTATTACCAAATACAAAACATTTATCCCAAATAGTTGGCGAAAGGCAGGCTTCACACGTAAAAAATAAGACAAAACAACAAGGTTTATAAAACTTTGTACGCGCGCCGACGTAAGTGGGATAAGGCACACAAGGTTTTAGGGAGATGATGATGCAAATTCTTGCTTAATGCTGTCAATTACATTGATATTCTGTACAAATTGTATAAGAACTTAAATAAATATCAGCGATTTTCTTATGGCTTTGCAAATGCGATGCCAATTGCATTTCACGGTAACTAAACATTTGTCGGTGATGGGATATGATAATTACTAAGTGCTTTATTTAATTATTCTTCTTGTTGATAGGTTAAAGGTAAGCGTGACAGACAGTCCGACGATCTCTATCAGCCCTCCGCACAGCTTGGACTACGTGTGCCAGAAGGGTAGTCCTGGCAGCGTGACGCCCAACGGAATGCTCTCCAGCAAATCCACGGCCACCACAGTACTGCTGAGCCCCAGCTATCTACAAACAACCTGTCAGTGCAGTCAGTCTATTAAGGTTGGTCTAGCATTAGACAACCGTAGTTAAAACTGACATCAGCTTATGGACCCTCCGAGGAGCTCGAACGTACTGCCCATGGAGTAACAAATACGTGATTTTTTTTGTATAAAATCGTGTGTTGTTCGTGGACTCACGGCATTTAGCCGCGAGTCAATATTTGTTGCAATTTCAGAGTGTGAGCGAGGTGGCGCTGACGATGCCCGCGGGGTCTGCGACTGCGGCGGGCGCGGGCTGGGGCGAGGAGGTGCCAGGGCTGGCATCAGACGGTCTCTCCTGGCGCCGCCTGCACATGTCCCGCGCCAAACTCAAAGCGACTGCAACCACGTCCGAACTGCTCTCAGGTAATTTAACATATATGGGATAAATATTACATACTTTAAATTATGCGAGATTTATATTGTTTGCATTTATTCAAATTCCATTCACTATTCAATTGTGAAATTGTGACTTTCAAATTAATTTCTGCGTAGAATGAATAAGCTGAAATCGATTCGTTTAACTCATATATTCGATGCATAACCATAATAAAAAGTTAAAATTTCATTTTTGTATTGCAGGTTTCGCGATGGTAGCCATGGTAGAGTTACAGATCAACGAGCCAACGAATGTGCCGGAATGGTTATTCGTTATGTTCGCTGTATGCACGACAGTGTTAGTTGCTGTGCATATCTTTGCTCTCATGATCTCTACATACCTGCTGCCGAACATCGACGCGGTCAGCAAGATGGAGACGCCCGGGGGACCGACCCGCGCGCTCAGGGACTCTCCGCACGAACGAATGCGGGGATTCATTGAGCTTGCTTGGGCATTTAGTACTGTTTTAGGTATGCTATATTGTAATTTCACTTTTAAACTACGAATGAAGTACGACTTGCTAAAGGACTTGTAATTATCAAGACAAGAAAGACTTAAAACCTAAGACCGTATCTAATACGGTCATCGTCCTATATCGCTTACCTACATATACTCACTCTATACTAATATTATAAAGAGGAAATATTTGTATTTTTGGATTTATGTATTTTTTGAAATAACTCAAGAAATACTGGATCAATTAAAAAAAATTGTTTCATCTACAACTAAAACTACATTAGCAGTGACGCAGTGAGTAACATAGGCTATATTTAAAATTAATATTAAATTTCACGCGGACGAAGTAGCGAGCAACAGCTAGTTATTAACTAAAGACAAGAAAGACTAAAAACCAACGACAGATATCTTCCAATATCGCTTATTAACTATACTTATTAGTGTAAACTGTTCCAGGTCTGTTCCTATTCCTGGTGGAGATAGCGATCCTGTGCTGGGTGAAGTTCTGGGACTACTCGTTCGCGGCCGCGACCGCCGCTACCGTCATCGTGATACCAGGTACCGTGCTCATGATGGTCAGCCTGCGATCCGTCTCATCTGCGCGGAAGAACTTACAAATATAAAAGTATAATCACTGTAGATAATACTATCCGTACCGATATGTTATATTAAACGTACACTAAAAGAGTCAGTGAGACCCTTAGTAGTCAATTAGCGATTGAATGTAGTATGGTTCAAAGGATTCGGTCACTTAAATACGCTACTCTGTTATTATGTGCATTTTCTGAGAATACCAAAATTCTCTTTCCATATCTTATAGTGATTTTTTTTTAAATAGATTTATTTAATTTTCAGTTTTAATAGTATTCGTTGCGTTTGCGATCCACTTCTACCACTCGCTGGTGGTGCAGAAGTGCGAGACCTCGGTGCAAGACATCGAACAGCTCGAGACAATGAAGCGCGAACTCGACACCGCTACCGTTAAAGTCAACATGTTCTAACATCATATCGATGTAATAAAAGATTCTATTCGATCATTCATTCGATTAAAAAGAGATTGCGGCCCATAGACAAACCTGTCTCGTTTTTAATCTATGAATGAACTGTCACTGTCATTGAAATTGGCGGAAATGTTCGATATTTGTAAAATATCAATTATGTATTGTACATTTGTAAGTTAAATAAACCGATATACGAGTTAATACTATAAAGAGTTACAAGATAGAAACCTTTCAATTTGATGATATAAGTTTTTAAAGTGAAAATCGCGAGTTTCCACTGATGTTTCGAAATATGTTTGTGGCTTATTAATTTAATTTATTCTTACCATTTGAATCATGTAGATAATGTCCAATTTTGTTATTAAAATTGAATATTTTTCGGCCATGGGTAAAAGGTCTATTTTATTTCTGAATAGTCACAAACCTGACTACATAAATATATTGATACCTTTATATTAATTTAAATTTTTTACTTTATACTGATGACATTCCATTTTTAACTAGGTTCAGTATTGTGAGTTTACACTGTCGAAACACATGTCAAAAAACATTTTTAAAATACAGACTACTAAATATTTTGTACATGTGTTTCTCTGTGTAAACCACTGAAAAGACATTGAACGACATTTCAACGACTTTTAGTTTTAAATGTAATTATGTAATCTATTGCTACATATTGCAAGGGACATAAACATATTGAAGTTTAAAAGATATTAAAAATGTATACATTTAGAATAATGGTATAGAGGTTGTTGTTGTACGGCTCTAAACATACAAGTCACTCCGCAGAACACAGTTATGTGCGAAGCGCACAGAATGCAGCTGACCTTGAGCCTCCAAGATATTTGATGATGTATACACATGTAAATTAATTAAAAATTAGTACATAAGTGTATAACTTATAAGATATTTATATGAGTATTTTAATTGTAATATTAATATTTGAAGAATATTGTACAATTTATTGAACGACACAAATTGCTTTTTATTTTGTATCTTAATATCAAGTATTTAATACAATCCATTTAAAGGATACCTGTATACGGAAATAATTTATGCTGTCAACAATTTATTTATGATTCAATAATGTGATATTTACATATTAATAGAAAGTTCATTAAAACTAATTTATTGTTAATCTGATTATTAAACAATGGGAGTTATAGAAATGCCAAGTATAGTTATTCAAATAGCCAAGGGCAGAGTAACTCTTTTCCGACAAATAACATCAACTGATCTGCTCTTGAAATTGGGTTCCATACTTCACCTACAGAAAATATCAAATAGACATATTAAATGTTTTATAAGACAAACCGTTTGGGTCAATTACTTTTTATTTGTCACAATATAGTTGTATTATCATTTTTATGTATGGCGTAGGGACCAACAACTCGAATCAGTATTGTATAAATTAAGATTGGACTTGAATTCTCATGTTAATATTTATTGTTGAAGTGTTTGATATTAAATAAATAATCTATTTGAAATGAACGCTTTTACTATTGTGCTTAATACAGTATTATATTTCATCGCTTCATTTTTCAGATATAAATATTTACCAGGTAGTTCCCTTGTCCTACAGGTGACTATGCACTCTTAAAAGACACTCAATTGACTAAACTGAAAAATTATTTTGCCACAACTTACCCCTACTTCCGGCGAATGGAGGACGGGGCGAGTCGCCATTTCGAGCTCATTCCTTTTTCGTGCACGGTGACGTTAACACACGCTACAGGAAATAATTTCAAAACGAAGTGAAGTGCATAAAATGATATTTTACGAACCTAAAATAATAAAATTAAGCGAACGCGAGTTCGAGCGACGTCGCCGAATTCGCGTAATCTCAGATTCTTCGGACGACGAAGATAAGCATATTGATTCTATTACTTTAATGACGTGGTATAACTTCCTCGTTAACAACGTGTGGTCGAAGGCTAGTTTTATGTTCATCAGAAAAGGTCGTAAACCTTATTCGTTGAACAACATATACCCATCAGGACAGGCCGCGAGCCTCGTTCGTTGGAACCAAATTCTTCAGGGCAGACCGTGAGTCTCGTCCTTAAGAAAACAGAGGACAACTTTTTCTCACCTATAAACTACCACACAGACCAGTCACGCCCCAATCAATCAGTCGGTGGATTAAACAAGTACCGTCGGAGAGCGGGGTGGACGTAATAACGTTCAGCGCGCATAATACGCGGCACGCCGCGACCTCGGCTGCGAGGAGCGCAGGCCTCCGAGTTGATGCTGTTTGGAAAGCTGCCAGATCCTGCTTCGAATACGTTCGCGCGCCTTTATATAGATCTCTTGTTGATGAGAGGAACTTTACAAGGTCTGTCTATATACTTAGTTCCGAATATTAAAATTAATTATTCAAATCTTCGTGATTAGTTAATATGTCCCTATTCGATACAATGATCGAGCCATAAATGTATTTTAAGAATTAGATATAAATCATTACCCCCCCCCCCCCTTAGCAGCATGTTGTTAACCCTGACATTGAAAGTTTTTCATCTACACTCTAAAATAATGAGCTCGAAATTGCGACTCGCCCCGTCTTCCATTCGCCGGAAGTAGGGGTAAGTTGTGGCAAAATAATTTTTCAGTTTAGTCAATTGAGTGTCTTTAAGCGTGCATAGTTGCCTGTAGGATAAGGGAACGACCTGGTAAATATTTATATCTTCAAATGAAGCGATTCATATAATAACGATCGAACTTCACTTGAGAAGTTCGTTTGATCTTATATTATATTTACTTATGTAGGTTTTTCCCGTGACTCTATCGGTGTGGAATTTACATATTGAGATACCAAGATCTATTGAGCCATTTTTTTATATCAAGGTGGCAAAGAAGCGAGCGTCCACCTGAATTCGCCTAGAAAGCGAAGCTATCGCTGCCGATATATATCCCTAATTGCAGATGCGTTGTCTACCCTTAATCAACGGGGGAGACGCACATAAAGAGGATATTTTCCCTTCCTATGCGTCTCCGCAACCGTCAAATTCACTTTTCCTTCCCATCCTTTCCATTATTGGGGGGAAGGGAAAGAGACTAAAATTAGGCCTTCGTCACCACATTCATCAGACGAAACGCGGAATTGCTTACGCTTGACGCCTGTCTTCTGTGTGGTTGTGGTATTGCACCGGGCAGATGAATGTTTGCTACTACATATTTTCAGAACGAAACAGTGGTAGAGCCCGCTTTAACATGTTCGCACTGTAGGGTCGGCTCGCCCACCGCAATACGACTACACAGAAGACAGGCGGCAAGTGAAAGCAATTCCGCGTTTCGTTTTGCATAGAGTCGCCCATAAAAAAAACAATAACATATCATTACAATTATTTATTAAATAAAAAACACGAGTTGCGGTACAAAATATTTAATGATACACATTTACAAATAAGATTTAAGTTCTTATTTACTTAAAATATTATTTAACAAATCAAATTACAATCATGTTAATGAATCAAAGATTTTTAACAGCATTGTGTATATTTTAAAAACACTTTCAAACACAATACAATTTGGTACCTAAATCTACTTCAGATTATTCAAGATAATTTGGCAAAAATTGTTTTCAAACAACTAAGATTAACGCAATACATCCTTAACCCTTAAATGCATGATTTTTTCTTTAACCCTTATATATCCTGCAATATCGGTATTAAAATAAAGGAAAAATAATAAAATTATCTAGCATAAAAAAAAAATTTTTTTTTCAAATGTTTGTATGTTGTATTTATGCAACAGTGCGCATTTAAGGGTTAAATGAATCAAATTAAGATGAAACTCAGTTTTTTTAAGATTCGAACATATACTTTTTAATATACATTAGTAAATAAAAAAAATCTTATCATAAAATTGATACCACATTAAAATGTGACTGCATACATAGTGCACAATGTTTTTTATTATTTTTTTAAAATATAGCATGTGCCAAAACTGATTATAGTACAAAAAACATTTCACATGTTAAGTTATGTGGGTTTCCTTACAATCAATTAGAATTACTTACCTTATAAACAACACTAAACTATCAAGGTACAATCAATCTTATCAAACTATGTAGTATATTCTATGACTACAGCATTATTGTTAACAAGGGGTCACAGTAAAAAAAATACTTAAAAACTGGTTAACCTACAATAAACAATGTTCACACCCAGTATATTGATCATATATATATACTTCGTTCTTACGGTGAAGGAAAACATCGTGATGCCTGCACATATCGGCGAAGAAATTCAAAGATATGTGTGACTATGGCCTAGTCACCCTAACTTAGGGTAGGCTCTGAGCCCCTCGGTGGGGACGTTATAGTGAGCTGGTGATGATGATGATGAACCAGAATTTCAACTGTTTATATGAAATTATATTTATATGTTTTATACAAGTGAGAAATGGGAGTATTATTGTTATTTAAAGTTGCAAAAGGAAACTCACCATTACAGAAGACATGGTCACCAAAAACGTGGAATCAAACACTGAATTGGGGCATTCAGTGTTCTATGTCAGTTAGTCTATACTAATATTATAAAGAGGAAAGATTTATATTTTTGTATGTATTGAAATAACTACTGGGCGGATTTTAAAAATTCTTTCACCGTTAGAAAGGTAATTTATCTGTGAGTAACATAGGCTATATTTCACGCGGGCGAAGTCGCGAGCAACAGCTAGTAGTTAATATATTTGGTGTGAACATAACCTTAATATTGACAAATAGTTTATGACATCTCCATATCCATAGGGGATAATTCACTAACAGGCACACCTGGTATTTTCTTCTCTTCTTTATGTGGTTTCTCCTCTACTTCTTTTATCTTCTCCAAAATGTTATCCCGAGGTTTCCACACAACTAGCGACATATGCGGCTTTTCTATTCTGTAAAAAGGACAAGTGTTTTAAAATGTATGCCAGTAGCAAGTTCCCGAAAAGTAAAAAAATATTATTTTTATTATAATAATTTATTTCTACATTAGTTTGCTACCAACAGTATAGTCCTATCTACATTGAAGGCAAGGATTGATGCAAAATCAATCATAGCTAAAGTGACATTTGATTATTTATATAGCTTGTCATGTCGCCTCGGAATGGGGCAGGTATCTCCCCACTTAAATCGAAAAATATAAAATAGATAAACAATTTAGAAAAACAAAGATGCTTGCAATCCCTTTACATTGCCATAGTTAAGTCAGAAACTATTCATCTGATTAATAAATTGGACCACTTGTTGATAAGCATTCCATTTGAAATATAAAAATATTTACTAGTACCCTCTCCTCACCAAGATGGCACCTGGCTACACCCTTGGCTTATAAAATGTTACTTTAACTAAGGTCTGCAACCATATATAAAACTAACTGGTGCTTGTTACTTTGCCTGGGTGAAATTAAATAAAAATAGTAAAACAGCCTAAGTTGACAGTAATAACATAGCTTTTTAATGGTGCAAGATTCAAGCAATGCAAGGTCCAGTAGTTTTGGAGTTATTTTAATACATACAAAAATACAAATCCTACCTCTTTATAATATTAGTATAAATGGGTAAATATATAAAATCAACATTAAATAGGCAAACTTATTAAATACCTTTCTATAAGAGTAGCAGGTAACAAAGGTTCTTCTTGTAACTTCTTAAGCTCTTCAGATAGAACTATTTTGTGACCTTTCAGTTTTTCACTGAGAGACATTGCGGTATCAATGCCAAGATCCATATTTTCATCAGAAGGTGCTGCCAGAGAATGTGCTGTGTAGTCTGAAGATATGTGAAGACCATTCAAATGTGCTGCCATTTTCTCTTCTGTTATTAACTGTTTTGCTGGACTAAAAGAATAAGAACTTACTTTATAACTCAAATATTAAAATTATTTATCACTCTAACACATTTTTGTCAATTATAACAATACAACAAAATTACTTACATGACAGGTTCGATATCCAAACTTTTTCTTTTAGAGTGCAAGATTGCGTGTGAAGGCTTAGGATCTATTGACGGTTGTCCAGTGAACTGAACTAATTGAGGAGGCGAAGATAAACCCCAAGAAACGCCTTGCATATTCCACGGAGCACCAGACGGTATTGGCATGGAATGAGGCTCTTGGCTGGTTCCTGGGCGATCAAAAGCAAGGCCGGAAGACAGGGCTTGCTGGGCAAACATTTGTTTAGATAATTCATCTGATTGTCCGTATTGATACGAGGGATATCTGTATATATCCATTTTATCGCCAAGTTGATTAACAGATTTCTAATAATCGCTTACGAAAACTCCAAAAATTCGCAAACAATAACAAATTACAAAATAACAATGACACCAATTGACACTTCAAAAATGGAATACAGAAAAGTAAAGTCCCAGATGCTGAATCTCATTAGAACCAACGCGAATTTTCTGGAAAAAATATTTCAGGCTTAACAAGTAGTGAAAATATTTATTTAGTATGATTTAATTTGTTAAAAGCGATGTCCATTTGGCAGATAATATTTTCTATGAAATTAAAAAACATTTATAAAAAAATCTGCAAAAACAGCAATAAACGTAACACACTCTTTGGTCGGCTAGACACTTCTTAATTTCGGAGACAACTGTCAATCAAAACATTTTATAAAATTCTGTGCATAAAAAACAACATTGATTGGTGTTATATTTCGCCAACCTTTCACTTTTCTCAAATTGCGTTTTATCTAAAACTTCTCGGTCAACTGTAATTTGTACTACAGCAAATGCGATAGGAAAATCTTAGTTCCTTAATCTCTGAAATGGATTGCTAAATCAACAAAATGGGATTGGATTTCGATGTTTTGGAATTTTGTAAGAAGTTGCGGCAAAACAGGCCACCGCCCTACCAATGTCCACTTGAAAAGTGTGATAAAGTTTATAAAAGTCTATGCGGATTGCAATACCATCTTGTTAATTACGACCATGATAATCCCACACCGGCAACTCCCACCATAGTTCGTAATATATGTCGGAAGAAAGGTAGGACCCGTGCTGCAGTTCCAACTGGCGATATTGCTCTTCAGAGCCCACCAAAAGAAGCCTTAACTTTTGCTGAAGCTCAGAAAGTAGTGCAGTTTGAAATTGACGGAAAAATAAGTCGTATACCGATTGATCAACCTTTGCCAATTATATCATTAGAGGAATGGGAAAAGAAGAATGCGGAGCTGGAAAAGCCACTTCCAGTTGTAGAACCACCTCCTGAACCCCAAGTTAAACTACCTGAAGCTAGTTTTCGGGTAACTTTTCATTTATTTATCATTTGCATATAAAATCATTTTGCAGTAAACCAAAAAGATTTTATTCGTGTTAAATTGCAGTTAATACCAGATTACAATGAGAGAGTATGTGATGCTCAACCCAGGCCGAATGCCTACATCCGCTTCATTGAGAAATCGGCTGAAGAATTGGATGGAGAAGTAGAATATGATGTGGATGAAGAGGACACTGCCTGGCTGGCTCTAATCAACAAGAGCAGAGCTAAACAAGGACTTCCACCAGTCTCTGTTGATACATTGGAACTGCTTATGGATAGACTTGAGAAGGAATCTTACTTTCAGGTATGTTTACTTCAGGCCAAATGCAGATTTAATACTGATACACAAAAATAATGTGTTAAATAATGTTAAACTATGATTCTTAATTTAGTGGCAGTTGGAAAACACCTGAATGATACACTGCAGTACTTTGCAGTATTGATTTGTCTTAAGCTCGACTGCAGTTGTCACACAGCAGATCAGACTTGCCTGTGACTGCTACCAAAGTGAATAAATTTCGGCATGAACTGAAATTTAATATAAATTTTTCTAAACTTGTATTTGTTCCAGAGTAAAATTGAATACACATAAATATGTGCTGCTAAATAATTGTATAATCAGAAGCACCTTTTAGTCCATTTTGTACTAAATGAATTACACCTTAGGTATATTTTTTTCTTAAATTTACCAGGCTACACAAAGCGGCCAGCAGACTGCAGCCACAGTAGACGAGGATGCGGTGTGCTGCATCTGTATGGATGGGGAGTGTCAGAACACTAATGTGATACTGTTCTGTGACATGTGCAACCTTGCTGTCCATCAAGATTGCTATGGGGTAAGATTTATCTATACTTTTATACTTCTATACTAATATAATAAAGCGTAAACACACACTTCTTTGTTGCCTAAGATGTCAGCAATCACAGCATATTTTTGAATAATTCTTTTTTAAATAAAAAGCCCTACACTTACGTAATACTTTAGGCTATACATTTTCACGCCATTAAACTTGGGGGGTAAATATTTTGGATAAAAACCCTAATGTGGGAAAGATACCATAAGTTGCTGCCAACATCAAGGAAGCAAGATTGCCATGGTTTATCATTATGACATTTGCAATTGATAATTTGACAAAAAAAAAATATAGTTTCATGCGGATGAAGCCGCAAGGGAATAGCTAGTATTATTCTATAGATGAGTAATGGAATTGACGTTCGTTGAAAATTCGAGCAGCTTCTAGAACGATTTCGAATATTCGATGGATGTCAAATTATAAATGTGTAAGTTTAAATGGATAGATCTGTTACTACACATGTTCGCAATGGCTCAAAGGATCTTGTTCAAATTTGACATAGATAGAGCATAGTCTGGAAGAACACAGGCTACTAAGTTTTTAAATCCAAAGGCACTGGGGGGCGACAGCTAGAAGCTAAAATACTGGGTGCCTCTTACAGTTTGAAGGATATCAAAATTTTAGTAGAATTTGGAGTTCAAATGTAGCTTTGTTTAAAGCACTTTTAGATATTTTAATGTAGTTACAGTTTTCGACCCTAAGTTATTTAAGGTTGTAGTATTTTGTCTTTCACTACAAATATTTAATTGAAATAATTACTGTTTGATGTTCATAGGTACCATATATACCGGAGGGGCAGTGGTTGTGCAGGAGATGTCTGCAGTCTCCGTCCCGGCTGGTTAACTGTGTATTATGTCCTAATACCGGAGGTGAATATTAAATATATTGATACTTAGATCAAAGTTTTTTTAAGCCTTAATTAAAATTAAAAAAGCAAGCTTGTTGAATGTTTTTGATTCTCTTTTCTTTTTTAAATCAGGTCTGTTATATTTGTCTTATTTGAGTTTTTTTGTTTCAGGTGCATTCAAACAAACAGACCAAGGAACGTGGGCGCATGTTGTGTGCGCTCTTTGGATACCCGAAGTGCGATTTGCTAATACTGTGTTTTTAGAGCCAATTGGTAAGCAATTGAAGTTTTATCGACTTTAGTGTCTGTTGAAATATAACAATCTAGCGACTCGCGACTTAGTCCAGTTGGAATAAAAAAATTGTAACAAGCACAGCCTTTGTTTAAACAGTGATAATGTAGCTTTTTAATGGTAACTATTATTACCTTTCTAACTGTAAAAGGATTTTTAAAATCGGCCCAGTATTTTTTTGAGTTATTTCAATACATACATAAATACAAATATTTCCTCTTTATAATATTAGTATAGATATAAGATGAACTAGTTTAGGCCATTTCAATGTATTTGGCTGCTTACGGTTGCTCCTGTGTTCTAACAGTGTGTTCCGAACTAAAATATTTGAAAATCTCAAACAAATTTATATTTTCTATATAATTGTTTGTAGTTAATTTTTATTAGTAATGAATGTATTACAGATTCAATAGAGATGATCCCCGCGGCGCGGTGGAAGTTGCAGTGCATGGTGTGCAAGCAGCGCGGCGCCGGCGCCTGCATACAGTGCCACAAGAGCAACTGTTACTCCGCCTTCCACGTCACCTGCGCGCAGCAGGCAGGGTGAGATGTTACACTGATGTTACATGTAACACCGGCGTTACACGATATACTGATGTTACACGTTACAATAATGATACACGTTACACGAATGTTACACATTACATTTATGATACACGTTACACTGATGTTACATGTAACACCGGCGTTACAGAACATACTGATGTTACACGTTACACGAATGTTACAAGTTACATTTATGATCCACGTTACAATGATGTTACATGTTATGCTGATGTTACACGTTAAAACGATGACACACATTACACGGACGTTACACGTTACAATGATGATACACGTTACACTGATGTTACTTGCATGTAATTTGTTGCGTGCAGGTTGTACATGAAGATGGAGGCGGCGGGCAGCGGGCGGGACCCCAGCCAGCCCGTGCAGGTCGCCAAGATGGCATATTGCGACGCGCACACGCCGCAGCACATACTGCAGGTAAATACTACATATATTCGAATTTAAACTATTATCTATACTAATATAAATATGAAAGATTTTTTGAATGTATTGAAATAACTCAATTCCTGGGCCGATTTCAAAAATTCTTTCACCATTAAAAGCTACGTTATCGCTGAGTAACATAGGCTATTTTAAACTATTTTTAATCCTTACGTTGCCGAAGACGTAGGCAACAGCTAGTACTAGATTTGACGGCTGATAGAAATGTATGGAAGAGCAGCACATACTGTGCCGACCCTCTTTAGGGACAAATGCAAGCTGATGATGATGATGATGATGATTAGCTTTTACGCCCGCGACTCCGACCGCGTGGAATTAAATAAAAAAAACAAAAGTAAACCTATGCCAAATTTCAAGTAGATCCGTTCATTTTAGGCTACAGATACTAACAAACATCCATCCATCCATCTAAACTTTAGCATTTATAATATTAGTATGTTTAAATGAATTAATTCTTAATCATTTGTTTACAGGAAAGACGTGCCCAAGATTCTGAAGGTGATTCAAAGTCGACAGATCTGTCCGCTATCAGACAGAAAGGAAGGGATAAAATTAAACAGGTTGGCAGCTTTATTAAAACTATTACTAAAAAAATAACCAGATAATTCCAGAAGAGTCAATGTTATTTACTTATTTTTCTCGGAAAAGATGGCTTTCCGTTACGAAATTATTTATTTCTTACTAGACGTAGACAATTAAAAAGTTCTGTGCCATCTACTTGGCAAGTTCACTTTTTACACGAAAGTCATAGTGACACTCATCGTTCGGGCATTCATCGTAAAGGGCACTAATCGAAGAGGCACTACTCATAATGTCCTTATTCGTAGAGCCATTAATCTTACGAGCACTACTCGTGAAGACACTAATCTTAAAGAGGCATTAATCTTACGAGCACTAATCGTAAAGACACTAATTGTAAAGACACTAATCTTAAAGAGGCACTAATCGTAGAAACACGAATCGTGAAAGGAACTATTCATAGTGTCCCTATTCGTAGAGCCACTAATCGTAGTAATGATGCACTAATGCGAGTATGGTGCTAGGCTCGCCGCGTGCTGGCGCGCGCGCGCAGCTGGGCGCCGGTGGTGCTGGTGCCGACGCTGCGGGCGGAGCGCGTGGCGGACGTGGCCGCGCTGCTGCGGGGCCCGGCGGCCGCGCGCGCCAGTCTCATGAAGCGCCTACTGGCTTATTGGACTCTGAAGAGACACGCCAGGAACGGAGTACCCTTGCTGAGACGTCTGCAGAGCTTGGCTACTAATCAAGGTCCTTTTCGGTTAAAGCCTGTTTTCTTTGTGAATTTCTCTGGGGGAGTGACTAACATTAATATGGTCTTTATTTAGTAGTTGTTTTTTTTATATTATAATGTGGCAAATGGGCAAGGGGCCACCTAAATCCGCCGAAATGGCGAAGCGACCGCTGCCCGCACCGCAATTGCAGATGTGTTGCCTAGCTTTAATTGAGGGTGAGGAGACGCACATAAAAAGGATATTTCCCCTTCCTATGCATCTCCTCCACCGTCAAATCTACTCTTCCTTCCCGTCCTTTCCTCTTAAAAAAGGGTGGAAAGGAAAAGGTACCAAAATTAAACCTTGGATGTATTGAAATAACTCAAACTACTAGGTCGATTCAAATTCTTTTACCATTAAATAGATATGTTATCTAAGTAACATATATATTTTTTAATACTTTTTAATTCCACGCGGACGAAGTCGCTAGCAACAGCTAGTTAATATTATATATGAAAGGTTTGTAATGTGAAGTGATTTAAAAAAATTGTTTTCTCATTGGAAAGCAATATTAATCAATTTGTATATGTTTTAGGCACCCGCGGCATCCAGGACGGCACAGTCAATGTACGTGAACTGTGCAACCAACTTAAGTACTGGCAACGTATACGACAGGATTTAGAGAGAGCTAGGTAAAAACTTCCTTTTTATGTATATACTAGCTTTCGCCCGCGACTCCGTCCGCGTGGAATTAAAAAAAAACAAAAGCAAGTAGCCTATGTGTTCTTCCAGACTATCCTCTACATCTAAACCAAATTTCATCGGGATCCGTTCAGCCGTTTAAGCTACAAACTCAAACAAACATCCATCTATCCATCCATCCATCCATCCATCCATCCATCCATCCATCTAAACTTTCGCATTTATATTAGTAAGATAAGATTAGTAAGATTTAAACGAGCTGTTCCCGTGCAGTTTTATACGCATGAAGTTTTAATTTTTTTTTTTTTTTTTAAACGATTCTACTTATTAATAAGATAACCAGAAAAAAATATTGACTCGATGAAACTCAACCATTGAGGTAAAAAAATAAATTACGAACATTTTCGTGCGACTGAAACGCGACCGGAGTTGTCTTGAGACACGTGACGTCAATCGTCACATTTCATCACATTCGCTCAGATGTCACTTCGATGTAAAAAAACAACAAAGTATCCCATTGGTTTTCAAAGTTATCAAAAGTCAAAAATCGATTAATTTTTCTTTATTCCTGGTACGAATAAGTGCTAATTCCTTTCATTTATCTTTTATATTAAAGCTAGTTTTGATGTCGTGTTTACAGTAAAATACTTCAAGAGTGAATTTCTATATAAACTAACGTAAATGAACTGTGTATTGACAACACAGCGACGCCATAATAGATAAGTCACTTGCTTCGACCAATAGCGTTTCGTTTTAGAACTTAGCGAGGGAATTAAAAAAAATACTTAATCATTAAATTTCGCCACCAAATCACATTAAATTAAAAATGTCTGTACAGATATGTTTTTATTCAATTTGGTGTCATATGCATATTGCCTAATGCCATTGATTTATATTATTTGTAATTTTTGTATTCGTGTGCAGACTGCTGTGCGAGCTGGTGCGCAAGCGCGAGCGGCTGAAGGCGGAGCACACGCGCGTGTGGGAGCGCTGCGTGCTGCACGCGCTGCGCCCGGCGCGCGCCGCGCTGCACAAGCTGCTGCGCCTGCTGCGACAGCGCGATGCCAGCGATGTCTTCACCGAGCCAGTGGACCTGAATGAGGTAAAATCGAACTGAATAACTTATTAATATGTCTAATTTTTGTAATGGAAATTTATTTATATGTTTATTTTACAATAATCTACTATAAAGGGAAGGGGGAAGCTGTCTCCTAGCGACTTTCATGATAGATCTAAAATCGTCAAAAAGTCAAAAACCGTTAGAAAAGTAAAACAAATATTGTAGTGAATTGAAACAATTTATTCACATCATAATTATTTTAAATCATAGCCCTGAATTAAAAACATCTCCATAGCAGCCCATTCTATTGACAACCAAAGGGTATCAAAATTATAAAATATGTCATAAATGAATAAGCTTAGGATCAAAGAATCTACACGTAACAATATGTAGTAAATATGGATTGCTAAGTATGAAAAGATTGTGTGAAAAAAGATAGTTGTAAAGAACGAAATGAATTCATAAAGAAATGGTTCAGATTCCATATGCAGACCATTTAGCTGAAAAGCAGCTATTGACGATTACTGAAACAGAGGAAATTGTTAAGAAGTAATGTGTTCAGGTGCCGGACTACAGCTCGGTGGTGAAGCAGCCGATGGACCTGAGCACGATGGGCAAGAAGCTGGAACGCGGCCTCTACGCAGACATCGACGACGTGGAGGCAGACTTCAACCTCATGATCGACAACTGCCTCGTCTACAACAACAAGGATACTGTCTTCTATAAGTATGGATACATTTTTACTAACTAGCTCTTATTGTGTGGTTTCGTCCGAGTAGAATTAAAAAAGTAAGGAGCTTATGTGTTCTTCCAGACTATCCTATAAATCTATGCCAAATTTCATCGATATCTGTTCAGCCGTTTA
Organism: Papilio memnon; assembly: GCA_003118335.3. Classification (NCBI taxonomy): domain Eukaryota; kingdom Metazoa; phylum Arthropoda; class Insecta; order Lepidoptera; family Papilionidae; genus Papilio; species Papilio memnon. The sequence goes on from LD689012.1 coordinate 2,566,933, forward strand.
GGCTACAAACTCTAATAAATATCCATCCATCCATTCATCTAAACTTTCACATTTATAATATTAGTATTATAGTAATTATATGTACTGTGTCCAGGGCTGGTATAAAGATGCGTGAGCAGTGCGCACCGATATTCCGCGAGGCGCGACGCGATGTTCGCGAGGCGGGGCTGGCGGAGGTCGCGGGGCAGGGCGCGGCCGCCGACCCGGATGAGGCCACGCCCCGGGACACGACGCCCCCGCCCCCGCCCCGCGCCACCTCCGCCCCGGACACCGCCCCCGCCCCCACTGCAGCCGCGCAGCGCAGCGCACGCGCACGCAGCAGGGCTAAGAGATCCAGTAGTGAGAGTGAACATACTGCAGGTATGACGTCACCCTCTCACTCACTTCCTCTCATATATGTTCACATGTATTTCATAATAGAGAGAAAAAGATGTAAAATCATTAGCTCTTCCAATTTTGAATCTTTATCATTCCAACAGTTGTTTTCATTTTGAACGTTTTTATTAAATCTAAATTAAATCAAGTAATAGATTGATTATTGTATAATTTAATATTTATTATAATATGTTTCAGATACGAGAAGCGAGCGCGCCGTGTCTGCGGCTAGAAGTGAACGACGCATGTCTACGCGCAGGCTGTCTGAAGATAATACGGTACTATATTCTATACTAGCTGCTGCTCGCGACTCCGTCCACGTAGTATTTAAAAAAAAAACTAAGTATCCATCGGGAACCTATTTAATTTGGTTGCGTACTTTGGACATGAAATTGGCGTACCCTTCTAATAAATAAATAAACCATACTCCATACTAATGTTATAAATGCGAAAGTTTAGATGGATGGATAGATGTTAGAGTTTTTAGCCTAAACAGCTGAACGGATTTCGATGAAATTTGGCATATTGTTTTTTTTTACGCCCGCGCTTACGTAGCCGCGGGAGAAAGCTAGCATAGTATATATAAATGTGTGTGCAGCGCGACGTGTCCCCGGCGTCGGGCAGCAAAGTGAACCGGAACTGGTGGCGCGGGCGCGGGCGGGGGCGGGGGCGCGGCCGCAGGGGGCGTGGCCGGCACCAGGCCCAGCGCAGGGCACACGGCCATGGTACTCATTTACATTACTTAAACAACTACTACAAACTTATATGAAGTTTATAGTGACCATATGCCTCTTCAGGGGGAAGGCCACAGCCCTCTTATCCAAAGAATTAAATAATGTAAGACCTTATAAATGGTAATCCCTTTAGACAAAGTCGCAATTATCGTCTGGCGACACCTATATTGATGCTTTCCGAGCCAAATTCAACATTTTTATGGTGGAAAAACTGAAAATGCCGCAATATTTCTCGTTTTCTCTCTCCCCTCTCTCTCTCTCTCTCTCCCTCCCTCTCTCTCTCTCACTCCCTCTCTCACTGCATTGTTTCCATATTCCTAATGTTCGCGACCTCTCTCTTTGAGCATCATCCCATTTTCTCACATAACTTTACCTACTAAATTTACAATATCACTTGATTTTATTAATTTTGAGTAAATAATTTTAAAAAAAATGTACCCTATATATGTATTTCAACGTTTCTCTGCTTACCTAATTTCGATATGGAACCGAGATAAATAATTTTTAATGCCATTACAGAAACCCCGACATCGGATTTGGAGACGCCAGTTATCGCCAGAAAGAGCTCGGAACGTAAACTGGTCACTCCGGACAAGTCGCCTGTCAAACAAAGTGAACCCAGCCCCAGTAAGTATCAATAAAACCGAGTTTGCTATAATAAAACATAACAAACCCAAGTGGCTACCGGAATTCGCTAAAATGGCGAAACATTCGCTGGAAACTGCACAACTGTTTAACGCTACCAACGCCCTGGTACATTGCCCCTTTTTTACTATGTATTAGAGGGGGGTAATAGAATAACGTGAGACTGTAATACGCCCCTTTTTTATCGCCCTGGGCGGTCACACAAACACGCCCCTTTTTTTTAAGAGGATACGTTACGCATCCCAGGTGCCTTGGGGTAAGACACACAGGGTATGTGGGACTCTTCACATCCCTGCCCAGGCAAAGGACGTGGAGCCTACCCACTAAACCCCCTCTGGTTCCCTCGACTCCACCGTTCACCGCCATGGGTACAACACAACCACGCCCTAAACTAACTCTGGGACTGGTTTCTAGATGCGTTGTATATTATTAACATAGGAGGGGAAGCATGACTTTACTTTTTAATTTTTTTTCCCCCATCATTTCAGAAACTTTTTAATTGTTCATCCAGGTCTGGGTATCTTGAGCAGTGGTTTAAGAAAGCCGACCCTAATGTTGACCCCATCTACTATCGCAGCGCCTAAGAGTTTCGGTTCTGATGGTGAGTTAAAACTTAAAAAAAATAACTTAATATGTTTAGAATTGTTTATATATACTTTATTTTTTGTCTATCTATACTAATATAATAAAGCGTAAACACACACTTCTTTGTTGCCTAAGATGTCAGCAATTACAGCATATTTTTGAATAATTCTTTTTTTAATAGAAAGCCCTAAACTTATGCAACGCTTTAGGGTACATATCTTCACGCCATTAAACTTAGGGGGTAAATATTTTGGATAAAAACTCTAATGTGGGAAAGACACCATAAGTTGCTGCCAACATCAAGGAAGCAGGATTACTATGGTTTGTCATCATGTCATGTCATTTTGACATTTGCAATTGATAATTTGACAAATGTAAAGAATAAAATAAAGTTTTTATAATTTCATGCAGATGAAGCATGGAAACTATTGCAAACGGCTTATGTCCTGCATATACTGAGCTACCTTTTGCCACTTTTTAATAATTCCTATGTATTACATTTGTGTTTTGCTTACCATAATTGTATTGAATTACAGCGTCCCTGCCGAGCATGTCCGCGAGCATGTCTGCGAGCCTGGGCCGCAGCGAGAGCAGTCCGCGCAAGAAGGGACGCGGCAGACCGCGCAAACACGACAAGGTTAAAACATCCTCCGATTTGTTTAGGTAAGGAATTTATTAAATTCTAAGTGCTTTAAAATTTCTATAATAATGTATATGTATAGACACGGAAATCCGCAGCGTTCCACTTATAGAATAAATGCCTTGTTGCTTACAACAAGAAAAACTGCGTTTAAGTAACAGACAGCAGTGAATTATTAAAAGATTGCATCCTATTGGTTATATCGTCGTCTTAATGCATACAAAACGTTCAAACGGCTAGATTAAGTAGGAACACCGCCAGATTACTCGATTGTACTTTAAAATGTATGTAGGGGTGACGTGGAAATTGAAAACCTCGTTATTTTACAAATCTTTTTAACCCTTAAATGCGCACTGTTGCATAAATACAACATACAAACATTTGAAAAAAAAATTTTTTTTTTGTATGCTAGATAATTTTATTATTTTTCCTTTGTTATAATACCGATATTGCAGGATATATAAGGGTTAAAGAAAAATCATGCATTTAAGGGTTAAATGAACATCTTTTCTTCCTCACGTCAGGAACGACGAAATATGAATTTTTATTCTAATCTAATTTATAAAAAAAAAACTTAAATAACCTCCTTAACCCTATACATGCAGGTCAGTGGGCGAGGGGGGCGTGGCCACGCCGGTGCCCGCCTCCTTCCTGCAGTACCGCGGCCCGCCCGGCGAGGTCGGCTCCGACAGCGATCTAGCTCTCTCCAGGTACAACACCTTTTATTCATTTAGTAGCTTTCGTCCACGACTCCGTTTGCACGGAATTAAGAAAACAAAAATACCCTATATGTTCTTCCAGACATCTCTACATCTATGACAATTCATCGAGATCTGTTCAGCCGTTTAGGCTACAAACTCCATACATCCAATCATGTAAACTTTCACACAAAATATGTTAATATAAATATGATTGAATCTTTACAGACGATTTAATATTAGACGAAACATTTCACTTAAAATAGATCACGTAATCATCTATACTAATATTGTAAAGGAGAAAGATTTGTATTTTTGTATGTATTGAAATAACCCAAAAAAATACTGGGCCGATTTTAAAAATTCTTTTACCGTTAGAAAGGTAATTTATCTGTGAGTAACATAGGCTATATATATTAATTTCATGCCGGCGAAGTCGCGAGCAACAACTAGTCTTTAATACACATATATCGTGTATATTATTCTGATAGGAATAATTCAGATATAAATAAATGTTGATATAATTGCAGGTCGAGCAGCAGCAGCAGCGCGTGGTCGCAGTCCTGCTCCTCCTGCACGCACTACGACGACGACGACCGCTCCTGCTCATACTCATCCAGCGACGGGTCACTATCGTACACTTACACTTGTATACACTTGCATACATTTACCTACACTTACATACACTTGCATACATTACTTATATTTGTAAACACTTATTTACACTTGCATACATTTATATACACTAGCATACACTTACATACGCTTACTTACACTTACGCTTGCACACACTTATATACACTTACATATACTTACACTTGTATACATTTGCACACACTTATTTACACTCTCATACATTCCATAGGTCGAGTTACAATGAAACTCTAGAGTCTGCGCTAGAGGGCAGCGGCGGCGAGCGGCGCCGAGCCCCGCGCGCGCGAGCGCCCGCGCACAGCGCACACAAGGTAACACGCCTGCTATATAAAGGGGTAGGCAGACTGGATCTTACACCTCTCGTGTATTCATACATATATGCGTGTTTGTTTTAAGTGCTCTTAATAATTTTCTTGATTATTTAATTGATCTGGGCGCTTTTGAATATTTTAAATGCGAAAATTTAGATGGATGGATGTTTGTTAGAATTTGTAGCCTAAACGGCTGAACGGACCTCGATGAAATGTGGCATAGATGTTGAGGATAGTCTGGTAGAACTACTTAATTTTGTTTTATATTTATAATTATTCAAAAATATGCTGTAATTGCTGACATCTTATGCAACAAAGAAGTGTGTGTTTACGCTTTATTATATTATTATAGATAAAACTAATTAACTATTTTACCTTAGGGTCGCGGCACGAGGTCGTCCACGTCGAAGACTCCAGTCAAAGCCACGCCATCGACCACACATTTGGAGCCATTGCAACTAGTGTGGGCTAAATGCAGGTAAAATGTCTATAACATTTGTGATTTTATTTCATACTGTTTCACTAGGGTTGTGCCAATATCATTAGAATCTCGCATATTCCGAATTTCTTATTCCAAACAAGGAATCATTTCTCGATTCGAATTCGAAATTAATAAAAAAAAATCGACGGAAACCGAAAAATATCGAAAACATTCTAATAAAAATCAAATATTAATATTCGAATAAAAATCGAACATTAATATTCGATTCAAAACCGAATATTAATATTCGATTCAAAACGAATTTATAAGTTTGGAATAGCACATCCCTATTTTTTACTTATGATCGTAAACATACTCCGCTTTGAAAATATGATATATTTTTAAATTATATGTACCGAATAGTTTCGATAATTTCATCCCTTATATACATATATCTTTACAGAGGCTACCCTTGGTATCCAGCATTAATAATAGACCCTAAAATACCAAAAGGGTTCATTTACAACGGTGTACCCTTACCGGTCCCTCCACAGGACGTATTAAACCTTAAGAAAAACCACTCCCACGAACCAGTTCTATATTTAGTACTCTTCTTTGATGTGAAAAGAACTTGGCAATGGCTTCCTCCGAATAAACTTGAAGTCCTCGGTGTGGATAAAAGCTTAGATCAAGCTAAATTAATTGAATCAAGGAAACCGACTGAAAGGAAAGCGGTTAAGAAGGCCTATGGTGATGCAATGCAGTTCCGGAAACAAGTGGACGGGGAAGATAAATGACAAAGGTTTAAATATCGATCCCGGAGACGAAAAGGGTTCAGTTTTGGTAATTTCTCAACGATGAGGATTAGAACACCAGTGGGAAGTACAGATTCGAGTGACTAAATTATATAGAATTTGAAGGTTTTGTATTTTTCTGATATAACACTAATGTATGGAGATAGTTTACACTATACACTCAAGAGCATTGAAAACGGGTCACGAAAAACTATAAATCTCCTAAACTAAGAATGCTAGTAACATAATGAAATTAAAAGGTGTGAAAAATTAGACAATTAAATACTCTTTAGTAATCTTACTAATATTATAAATGCGAAAGTTTAGATGGATGGATGGATGGATGTTTGTTAGAGTTTGTAGCCTAAACGGCTGAACGGATCTCGATGAAATTTGGTATAGATGTAGAGGATAGCCTGGAAGAACACATAGGCTACTCACTTTTGTTTTTTTAAAATTCCACGCAGACGGACTCGCGGGCGAAAGCTAATACTTAATAAATCCTTAAGATATTAAAACTTCATAGTTTCTCTCACACACAACGAAAATCAAAGAAACTTTTGTATGGTATATTTAAACAATATCATTTATAATGCGACGAGACTGGGGACATAAACCAGAAAGTGTTAAGAATGAATGTGGATGGCTACAAAGGAGGAGGAAGACCGAAGAAAGTATGGATGGATTGTGTGAAAGAGGATATGCTTAAGGGAGTGGATTCAGATATGACGGCTGACAGAAATGTATGGAAGAGTAGCACAGACTGCCTACCCTCCGTAAGGGATAAGGGTAAGTTGATGATGATTAAACAATTTAATTTATCATTTAATCAACCCAATAATGTTAGTTTTTCTAGACTTCTAGGTTTTTTTAAGTGACCCAGAATACTCTCGAGTGTATTATAAAAAAAACTGTTTTGTTCCATATAAACTAGAAAGCTAAGTGAACTACTACTTTAAAAAATCATTTACCAGTAGGTACTCTATTAATGAATAAAATAGGCTTTGTGTATCCTAGCAAAGCTAGTATGAATATTAGATTTTTGCTTTAATATAGATTTTTATAGCTTTAGAAATAAGGTTTTTCTAATATTAAGTACTTCAGAAGAATCCCACCTGATATAATAATAATGAAAATAGTTACGTCTTTTAGATCTACGATCCTTAGATCGATCAATGTTTTTGCGTACAATTATTTGAACTATTAAACTATTAAACTACTAAAAACTATATTTAACATTTAATAAAACATACAAGTTATATAGTATCTATATCTATACTCTATACTAATATAATAAAGCGTAAACACACACTTCTTTGTTGCCTAAGATGTCAGCAATTACTGCATATCAATATATTCGTATATAAAAGGAAGTCGTGTTAGTTACACAATAACTCAAGAACGGCTTTACCGATATGGCTGAAAATTGGCGAGGAGGTAGCTTAGAGCCAGGAGACGGACATAGGATACTATTTATTCCGTTCGACAGCGATGGATGGATGCATGTTGGTTGAGTTTGTAGCCTAAACGGGTAAACGGATTTCGATGAAATTTGGTATAGACGGAGGATAGTCTGGAAGAACATATAGGCTACTCACTTTTGTTTTTTTTTTTTAATTTCACGTGGACGGAGTCGCGGGCGAAAGCTAGTTTTTTAATAATTCCTTTTTTAATAAAACCCCTTCACTTACGTCTCGCTTTAGGCTATATATTTTCACGCGATTAGACTTAGGGAGTAAATAAATTGGATAAAAACCCTAATGCGGGAAAGAGACCATAAGTTGCTGACAACATCAAGGAAGCAAAATTGCCATCGTTGTCAATTGTGCGTTTGACATTTGCAATTGAGAATGTCGCAAATGTAAATAATAAAATAAAGTTTTTATAATTAAATGCGGATGAAGCCGCAAAGCAACAGCTAGTATTTCCGTAATTTGGTAGATTATTGTATTTATTCTGAAAATTATGATATAAATAAATTTAGACATATTGGTCGTAGTATTTTAATGCTAGATGTTTTCAATGTACTAAATTTTCATCACAGATGTGTCTTTGATGTTAAGATGGATGTGTGGGGTAACACGATTGGATAAGATACGAAATGAGTATATTAGAGGAAGTTTGAGAGTAGCCCCAGTGGTAGAGAAAATAAGGAGTAAAAGGTTACCATGGTATGGGCATGTTATGAGGAGGGATGAATCGCATGTAACAAGGACGTTAGTTATGAATATGGAGGGGTACTCTGGTAGACGTAGACCTAGTAAGAGATGATGGACGACAGTTATTTGGAGGACGAAAACTCGGTGCGCCGATCCTATGGGAATAGGATAAGGTGGGTGAGATGATGTGTATGTTTTTGATAAAAAGTAAATTCTCTTAACCTAACCAATTTTTAACTAGTATTTTTGCAAATAAACCTAATTTTGTTTAAATTAGAAATGCGCGCGGAGTAACGAGTACCGAGTTTTACTCGACTCAATTTTTTTTCGACCGAGTAACTCGGTTCCATCAAATTCGGATTTCGCTTGATATGAAACAAAAGCTTGAAAGTGAAATTCAGAGCCGCTTTCAAGGATTAGAAATAGACTAATATTATATTATAGTTTGGCAATTCTGCTAGATCCCAGATTCAGGATGCGATTTTTTCACCCAGAAAACTATGAAGTGATAAGAAATACGCTATTTTTAGAATCGGTAAAAAGAAGCGACATTACAGAAAGTGCTAGCTGTAATGAAGAAAACGAATCTGAACTGTTACCTTTTTGTCACATTGTCACATTACTGTTCTCGTAATTTTGTCTCATTACTCCTAAATCATTAACATAATTTTGATATTATTCAGATTTTGAAAGATTTCCTAAATTACCAATAAATACTTTTTGATTAATGTTTGTTTTAATTATATCTAATATATTGCTTTTCTTAAAGTATACTCGTTACTCGGTTATCAAGTAACCAAGTTATTCCGTCGAGTATGAGTATCAAAAAAAGAAAAACCCGCCGAGTACGCAGAGTACCGAGTATCAAACGAAATATTTGTCTCTAATATATAAAAATTCATTTTCTAAAATCTATCATACCATTTCATTTTCAATTCTCATGAATGTATATTAATTTATTGCTATTATTATAAAATCTTTGTTTTAGTTGAATAAAAACATTATTTTGTAATGAAAATGTTTTATTGCCTTTTTTACCTACCTCAATGAAACTATGAGTTGCTGGCAACTAGTAATTGGGTAACAGGGTGTAGAAAAACAACCAATTTAAACTATTCAATTGAATCTATATTTAACTGCATTTAACATTAATTATTATAATAGTGCTGATCCCAAAGATGAACATTTCCAGGCCTTGGGATTTTTACTGATGCAGTTTTAGGTTCTCTGAAATGAAAATAATAATAAATTAAAATCAATTGGACATTTAATAATATATTTGAATTTCTATGTCAATATTTGTCTTAAATAATAACAAGAGGTTTGGAAGAATCTTGATAAATGAAAATATGCTACTTAGTAACAAATATGGGTGTTTTATTTAGATAAAGTGTCAAGGAATACAATTATCCCAAGGCAATATGAATTCATGTGAGTGGTACTTAAGGGTAAAACTTACCCCTTTTCAGCACCATCAGTCAGCAGTTGTTTTGTAAGATCGAGGGGTGGCGCCACTTCTCTTCTACCATCGCGTGTGTAGTAATAGTTGTGAGCGTGTCTGTAAAATTGTTTCTTTTTAAATAATCTTCGAAAATATAAATTGAAAAACTGATAATTTTAAAATAACTTAAAATTTTAGTTTACAATTCATTAAAATAAATATACTTTACCATTATAATGCAAATGTAAAGTTGTTAAACAAAAACTTTAGATTTACTTGTGTGTCACTCCATCGGGAAGTTCCGGTTGTGGTTGTGTTCTGGGCGCCATCAACGGCTGGAACCGCAAAGCTATCTTAAAGTTTCTCTAAAATAAAAGAAAACAAATATCAAATACTATCAACAAGACAACCATAAATTACGTAACATTTAAATTAACACAAAACATACGCCTAAAAGGAAGTTTCTGATGATTTGTAGACCAGTTGAAACATCGCGGAATTCCACTTTTGGTTTCGGCATGGTTATTGGAATATTCGCGCAGTAAAACTCTGATAAACACGACTTATTTTCTGGTTAACTGTGACATTTATCAGCTGTTATGACAGCGACATTGACAGTTTAAATTGTATCACTATTTCTGTTTCTTTCTACGCAGTAAATCATTTATTAAACTAAATCTAAAAACGTATGAAGGCCAATAATCAAAATAAGCATCATATTTCTTATTTTAAAAAGTTTGACAACGACATTGTTTTATTTCGATTTTCTAAATTAACGTTGAATTATGGCTTTTATACTAAAATCTCTCGATTTGTACAAGTTTTACAAGAAAAATTTGTTGCAGAGCGTAATTATTACAAAGGTAACGTAAATTTAATCATCCATTGTTGTCCATTTAATTTTTAAGCAGATTTAATAACAGCGTCTTATCGATTTGATAGCCAAAAGTTTTAAGTACCAAGTTAATACTCTTGAGCTCTCGGCTTACTATCAATGAAACAACCCAAATAGCTGAAAGAAAAACTTTACCTGAAAGTTCAAATGTTCCTACACTTTTAGTTCAACAGTCGAATTGTAGTGTGCAGTGAAGATACTGAATGTGTGTAACCTAATTTAGTAAAACAAAATTCTTACCGTAATTTTATTCAGGTTAAGCCTCTTGCGTTCATGAGTACTGAAGATTCCTCAGAAACACCTCCCCTGCCCAATCTTGAACGTTTATCAAACAGGTAATAGTGTTTGCGGATTGTATGTTAGTTTTTAAGAAATCCAATACAAATTTTAATATCATTTATTTACAGGAAATTAAAGGAAAGCGTAATAAAAAAATTTTGTGTACCAACAACCCCTACTTCTGAATTTATACTAGCTGGTAATCCACAAGCTGTGAATCGTCGTGAACTTTTAAGGTAAAGATCTTTTTTAAATATTTAACTAACGTTTTGAATTTTTACATGTTTAACGATACATTTTCCCGTTATTTTCATTTCAGACAAGATATAATAAAGAAGTGGGAACAGAAAACTAAAACAAATCAGAAAAATAATTCAACTATATTGCTTGGTATAGCGCTGTTTGGTGAAATTCATAAAAACTAACTTCGACAAGTATTTTTGTCTATTGCACTTAAATACTTGATTAGGCTGTACATTCGATTAAAACATTACAAAACCTACATACTAAACAGCTAAAAAATACGTTAATCCATGAATCATAAGTTCAATTGATGATTTAACGTGGTTTTAAATGTATGGATAATGTCATAATTCCTGATAGGACTGATAAATGTATTTGGAAATAAAAATTGCTGTATTTAATGTAATAAACTGTAAAGGTCAATAAATTTTAAATCGTAAACATTTTTTATTGCACATAAGAAAAAAAAATAGGCCAACAATCTTAGTATTATGCATTGACAAATTTTTATCACATAACTGCTTTTTTTATTTAACCGTTATACAATTCAAATGTAAATTATGATTTATATTATTTACAGAGAATATGTTAGTAAATTCGTTGCAATTTAATTCAAACAATTCCTTTAAGTGGCATTTAATAAGATCTTAAAAAAAGCATACATAAACAGACATTATTCCTTATTTGAAATGACAACACTGATGAAATTTTTTCCTAACAAAAGGCAATTTTGTCACCTCACATTTCTGCTCTCGATTAAGTATCTATAGGTTATGGTTTTTAATATTTTGTCTGGCTGACCTTGAGCGCAACTTCATTTATTTCTTAAAGTAACAAGTAATATTGTTTTCCATTCTCCATGTAAATGTTCTGCGTAACGGCTCGTACTTTTTCCGAGACGAAATACGAGTGAAATTAAATCTATGTTTACAATTATAGATAACGTTTGATCACGAGCACACAGCAAATGAAATATAGGAACTTTGTATTAATAAAAAACAATAATTAACAATAGAAATGATGTAACACTTCGATCTTGTTTGCCTTCATTGCCTATCTCTGTCGCACACTGTAAATGTGACTGCGAGTGCGACAGAGAGAAGGTTATACAAAGCAGAAATTGATATTTTAGATAAGTCTATGAAAATAATAAATAGCCTCTTACAATATATTTACAATATTTTATTTTAAAATTTATAAATATGCATTTCAACCATAGTTGTTTACAAAGTTTTCAAAGTTAGGCCAAATTTCCAAATTGGGGTTTAATTTTTTCGTTGATAATTTGTACAATTAACTCATCTAGAAGGAAATAATTACCATAAAAAAAACTAAAAATAACAAGTTTAATGAATCTATCATAACTTGCTGTCAAGTTACTGTCAAAAATACTGCCACCTGATTGGGGGATTATTTTGCAATTTTTAATTTCAATAACATTACGTTATACATTGACATTTTATAAAATGAATAATGTAAAAAAGAAAATCATTTGCCTTATTTCTCTAAAGTATTAAGTACATAATAAAATATACATAAAAATACTGATTAAAGGGTAAAAATCTTTGAAATTGTGCCCATTAAATTAACTATAATAATTTCATTACACAAACACATTTATAAATTAAATCTAATGTTTGACACATTAAACACACAACTTGACTAGTTTCATATTATAGTATAATTAAATTAATTTAAATAGGACTCAGGATTTGATATAAAATTAATAGGAACTTATCTACTAACTAAAGGTATATAAAATGTATTCAACGAAATATAATGAATTGTCAATAATGGAATGAAAATCTCTGTAATCATTTTTATAAAATAAATACTGATAGCTTCTAAACAATTTATAGACCGACAAGTTATCTATGCCCACATGTCAAATTAAATTATGACAGCTGTCACAGTAAATGTCAAAAAACTGTCACAAGAACCCTTTTGTATTGGAACTTTAATGTCATGTTTTTCCCATGTATGTTTTATGTCTTCTAATACTAACCGGCCTCCTTAGGCAAAGTAATATTGGATTACCGCTATCGCTGATCGAAAAGTCAAAAATATATGGAACTGACAATAACATTCGATAAGACGTGATTGGTCACGTATTCATTGCTATACATTTTGACACATTTTGTCGATTCTACTAGCGATATCGCTAATCGAAAGTCACTTTGTCTAAGGGGGTGGGTTCGCACCAACTCTTACCGGCTTAGATATATTCGTCTAGTCTAAACTTTAATACTGATACACCAGTAACTGTTATTTATTAAAAACCGTTAAAAAAAACTTATAAAAGCTCTAGAATATTACTTTCGTTGTGGGTTTTTCTATATTTCCTAATGTTATTTATTACTCTTGTTTTAACTATTTCTATCTGTCTGTACATATCTTGAGTAAACGGGTCAAAGTCTTGTAGCTTTTTAATACGTCTGTAGATACCTTCTTTGTGTGACAGAGCGCAGTCCATGTCATTCTGATGACAATAAATTTATTTTAATAATATATCGCAATAAATAAAGAAAACAATAAGCCAATTTTTACACCTGTAATTTGGTTTTCAATCCCTTAACCATAGACATTATGTCAAAACTCATTAAATTCAAAATGATACCAGATACCAGAAAGGTATCATCATCACTTCAGCACCAGCTCACTATACGTCCCCACCGAGGGGCTCGAAGCCTACCCTATAGTTAGGGTGACTAGGCCATAGTCAAACACGCTGGCCAAGTGCGGGTTGGTTGACTTCACACATATCATTGAATTTCTTCGCCGATATGTGCAGGTTGCATCACGATGTTTTCCTTCACCGTAAGAACGTCGGGTAAATTATGTACATATGAAAATTCGAAACATCGAAAATCACATTGGGCGGGATTCGAACCCAAGACCTGTAGATTACAAGTCAAGTGCTCAAACCACTGAGCCACCGACGCCCTAAAAGTCACTTTATCAATACAAATTGTTAGACCAGAGCAGGACAAATTATTTACAATTACATTGTAGCTTTTATAAAAATATCTTCGGAAATTATCAAGTTTTTCTGTTTATATAATTCGGGTGTTGGATTGAGCATATTTATGAATTAAAATTGACTTACCTCTGTGAAAGTATAATTTAAGAAGTTCAGTATGCCTTGAAGGGTATTCTTGGTATCTTTAACTAATGTCTCATAAAACACTATATATGCTGTTCCTGGAAATTTCGTTAACCACAGATCATGTAGTGACTCCCAAGTTTTCAGCTGTATTGCAACGTATGCAGACCAATCTGGAACAAACATTAAATCAATGCGAAGAGAAACCTGTGAACTACATTTTAAGAAATTGTTAAGCCACTTGTACAGTCAGCTGCGCAAATCATATTAATATTATAAATGCGAAAGTTTAGATGGATGTTTGTTAGAGTTTGTAGCCTAATCTGCTGAACGGATTTCGATGAAATTTGGTATAAATGTAGTAGATAGTCTGGAAGAACAGGCTACTCACTTTTGTTTTTTTTTATTCCACGCGGACGGAGTCTCGGGCTAAAGCTAGTAATACATAAGGTAAATATATACTAACCAGTTCTTTTTCGTTCACGAGATCTTTTCTTGAAGGCGGATATCGGTGCTGTACCAATATGACCTTTATGAAGTCTGTTAAAATCTGCCTGAAATGAAAAATTATGTTTTAAACAATAATGTAAATTATGCAATAAGTAAATTTAAAGCATGTAAGCATACATTTGAAATATGTACAGAGTAAACAAAAAATACTTTGTGATAACAAATAGTGAATAGAAAAAAATAGTGAACTCATGGGGTGAATAGAGATAAAACCCGGAAAGCCTTTACATTACATTTAATTACTAGCTGTTGCCCGCGACTTCGTCAACGCAATATTAAGATAAAAAAGTATCCTATAATATGCCCGTCTGTCAGCTACCCTTCATTGAAAGTCCGATCGAAATCGGCCCAGCCGTTTCGGAGATTACCCGGAACATACGCGGCTTGCGGACAGACAGACAGACAGAAAAAAAAATTAAATGCAATTTTCGTTATCAGCAACGCAAATACATCATCTCTCCCGAATATGGAATTTTTCTTTTGATAATACAAACTAATTTTATCAATATAAGTATAACTAGCTTGTAAAATAACTTATTAAGTAGCCTATGTGTTCTTTCAGACCATGTTCTACATCTATGACTTTCAACAAGATCTGTTAAGTTGTTTTAAAGATCCGTTGTAACAAACATACATCAATCATAACTTGGGATTTTATATTAGTATGATAGTTAATTAACTAACGAAAAGTGCATATATCGTAAAAAATCTATTTTTGTATCTATTCACCCCATTTTATGATAGTAAAAATATAAAGACATGTGATATTTACCTGTGATAGCAAAAGCTATAAGCTATTAAATATTGTCACAGAAACTGAAATAAAAAAAAACATAGATCTAATTTAAAAATACAACATGCAGGTGATTCAAATAATTAGTTGAATAGTAAAATATATTAAAATCATTTTATGACAATTACTATTTTTGACCTTATTTAAAAAGTAAATTTCTTCTAATTTATGTTTGAACACTAACATTGTTTTAATTGAGTGTGTCAAAATAACATTTAACACGAAAGATAGAATTAACAAAAAATATTCATACATTCAGGAGACATAAAATGTTAATCGATATATGGGGTAAGCTTTGTACAGTTACCTTCATATGCAGTATACCAGTTACAAAAAACGTCTCAATCCTTACGATTTACTTAAACTCCTTTTTTTACGATAAGGTGGCAAACGAGCAAGCGGCCACCTAAATCCGCCGAAATGGCGAAGCGACCGCTGCCCATAGACATCCGTAATTGCAGATGCGTTGCCTACCCTAAATCGACGGAGAAGGAGACGCACATAAGGAGGATATTTCCCCTTCCTATGCGTCTCCTTCACCGTCAAATCCTCTTTCCCATCCAAACCTTTCCTTATAAGAAAAGGGACGAACAGGAAAGAGACTAAAGTTGGGAAGACTAAAAATGGTCCTTAACAGATTACAATTGAACAATTACCTTTAATATATGTTTATGCATAGTTATTTTTAATTAAACTACACTGTGACTATTGTGATTTATGTAGTGTATCTATTTTACATTCCTTTATGTCTCAAAGAGTACATGACTCAAACATTTAATGCTTTCACTGTAGAATTCCATTATAGTGACACTTCATCACCATTATCATCACCAGCTCACTATACGTCCCCACCGAGGGGCTCGGAGCCTACCCTAAAGTTAGGGTGACTAGGCTATAGTCAACCACGCTGACCCAGTGCAGGTTGGTTGACTTCACACATATCTTTGAATTTCTTCTCCGATATGTGCAGGTTGCAACACAATGTTTTCCTTCACCGTAAGAGCGTCGGGTAAATTATAATATGTACATATGAAAATTCGAAAAATCACATAAGTACATGGCGGGATTTGAACTCAAGACCTATAGATTACAAGTCAAGTGCTTAAACCCCTGAGCCACCAACGCTCATCATCATCATCATAGTGACATTTATTCAAACAAAACTTTGCAGTTGAACGCAAAGTTAAGTGGAACACCGCAAACAAAGGCAACTGTACATTAAGTTCACATACACACAAATAAAATTATAACAACAAATAATTACAGAGATTTGTATGTGTTTTTACCAATATGGCATCTCTAGGGTTCCTTATTAATAACACAGCTGATTTAAACTTGTCAGGCTCAAGTGGCGGAGCTTCATGAGTCTTAACGACAAGCACTGAGCCATCAGTAACATTTTCAGCTGGAAATCCATGCACTTTTAGACCAAAATCCATATAAATTGAGCCTGTTAGGACACCTGAAATGTTGAATGTATGAATTGCATCATTTAATGTCAAATTGTGAAACTATTTCAAAGACTAGGGATGGAATATGCATCTATTGACACTTCAGAATCAGTTCAGTTGTTTACGCTCCAGACTCAAAGAAACTAACATACAAACACACATAAACTTATCCATGCATGGAAAACTACACAGTGAAATTGGTACCCATGAACTATTAAGATGGCTCAAACCTTCAAAAGGGGGGTTCTCAATTTGTCTATATATTTATTATTTTTATTACTTCAAAATTCCATTATGGATTGTCCAATTTACATAATCCTTTTGTTTTCTTTGATAAGTAATACCTGTCATTTTGTCCCTTTTTTATTAATAATCTATACTAATATTAAAAAGAAGAAAGATTTTTTTTGTATTTTTGATATTTTTGTATGTATTAAATGAACTCAAAAATGGGCTGATTTTAAAAAATAACCGTTAGTAAGTTAATTTATCTGTAACATTTTATTATTTTTATTATTTTTTTTGTTTCACGCGGACAATGTCGCGAGCAACCACTAGTAATTAAATAAACTAGTAACTTACCAGTGACTTGCTGCAAAAGATACCTTAGCCAAGTATTCCCACTACCAGGATAAGAAACAAGTGCTACTGCATACGGTAAAGGAGGTGATCGCCAGTGTAACTCTTTGCACCAGTTTACACTAGGCACAAGTCTTAATCCCAAAGGGCCTATGTAATTGTTCCCGTAGTAAACATTCCCTGATTCATGTATAGGATTTAACAAGAATAAAATAACACAAAAATACAAAAACACGATAGCGGATACTATTAAGAAAATTGGTTTTCGGTTGGTTCGCATTATTAGGTCGTATTCGGAGGTGGATTTGCACTTAATTCGATATAAAACAAAAAAACTGCGTATACTTAGTTCGTCACAAAATAGTTTAATTAAGATTTGTTTTTGCATTCACTTAACAAATTTCTGTACGGATACAATACTTATACACGTTGATAAATATTAATTTTGATTTAAGCTTCAGCTATAATGAAACCAAATAAAATGCTGGATATGACATTGACAATCAAATCAATTGATATTTGACAGGAAGTGATAAGGTGTTTGATCGTGTTGCTATAAAAAAATCTAAAACCATAAGCACTTTCTTTGCATCCATAATTTAGAACAGTAACATTGCTTGTCACTTGTCAGTCAGCAGTCAAGTCAGACGTCAGTAACAAATGATGTCAAACTGTTCCTTATTTTGCGTCTTGTGATTTTATTTAAGCTAAAATTTATAATCATAAGTAATCAGTTATTTACTCTACTTCAATATCAAGCAATTTTTTTATAGACAATAAATAATAAACACACAACAACTCCAACACAATTCAATATTCAATCGAATATTTATGAATGAGAACATAACCTGTTGCTGAACTATTTTGGGGTGATGAAGTTTTATAAATACAATAAAAATGGATATAGCTAATGAGAGTGAAAGTAATGGACGAGCAGTAATTAATTTCTTAAAGAATAATGTGTACAAATTAGAAAATGCAACATTAGAGGTTGAAATGAAAAAAGATTTTTTATTTGCTAAAAAAAAGAGTAAAGACACCAAAAAGAAGCAACGCAAGAAAAAATCAAAAACGTTAACGAGAAAGGAAAAAAAGGCTATGGGTTTTTATGATATTCCTAAGAATGGGGTGAAGTATATAGATATGTTGCCAATGAATGACATATGGGAGGGTTACATGAGTGAATTGCTCGAGTTAGATAAACAGGTGCCAGAATGCAATAGCAAAGGCTGGGAACAATTTACACAAACTTTATACCGAGCAGACTTTCATGGTAGCCTTCTAGAAGTTATAAGATCAAAATGTCCAAGCTATGTGGGGAAGAAAGGTATCTGTATTATGGACACTAAAAACACATTTAAAATAGTTTCAATTAATAATTTAGTAACAACAATACCTAAACGTGAGTGTGTTTTTGATATGCATATTAATGGGATGAAAATAACATTTTTTGGAAAACATTTGTGTATAAGACCTGCTGAAAGGTCTACCAAAAAAATTAAATCTGTTTTACATCCTGATCTGTAAGGTACTGAATATGTTAAATATTAGAAAAATTACTTTAATGGTAAGAAAGATACATAAATAACTCACAAGGTATGATCTTAATAAAAGCATGTACTGTCACCTTCATTCATTTTTTGTTTTTTTACGATGAAGATTGCTAAAACATACTAGCATTTGTCAACCCCTTACACATAGTAGCTGTGGTGTGATTACAAAACAACAAATAACAAACAATATAAGTAATATATTTAAATACCATGTATAAGATCAAAAAATAATAATATAAGGTTGTATAAATAAATTTAGCAACATTTATCTAGAACACTATTTCCGGTACATCCTATGTTATGAAAAAAAATAAAAAAGAACATACAAGTCGTAAAATTGTTAATAACAATGATTCCTACATAATAAATACAATAATTAACAATACAATATTCTACAAAGCACAGAAGAAAATGTGTCAAAACATCTTAAAATGATCTTGTACCATTTCTTTAACATAAATATTTACGCTTCATATGGTTAAGTTCTTTTACATGTCATTTTACTGACTCGATTATTTTAGTGTATACTCTTGTTCTTACTATATCTATCTGTCTGTACATATCGTTAGTAAATGGATCGGACTCTTTGTATTTCTTCTTCCGCTTGTACAAGCCTTCTTTGTTTGACAGCGCGCAATTCATGTCATCCTAGAAGCAGAAAGTAAAAAAAATTAAAAACACCCTACTATAATGCCTATTAAAAAAACGATATAAAGCTATTTAAAAATTACAAAGAACCGGTTAGGTATCTCAATCTACTTTTCGGATATCTACAAAAATATACGAACTTCCGATATTTTTCCAGAATATAAATTAAGCTATTAAAGCTGATTACATATTTTAAATTAAATGAACGCCTATTTTCATATATCTATACTAATATTATAAAGAGGAAAAATTTGTATTTTTGTATGTATTGAAATAACTAAAAAACTACTGGGCGGATTTTGAAAATTCTTTCACTGTTAAAAAGGTAATTTATCTGTGAGTAATATAGGCTATATCTTTTATTAGTTTTTTTTAATTTCACGCGAGCAACAGCTAGTATTTTATATTTTGTTGGACGAGGAGAGTGTATAAAAATTTTACTCTTACCTCAGTAACAGTGATATTTAAAAAATTCAATATCCCTAAAAGTGTTTTTCGAGTATCAGTTAATAATGCCTCATAAAACACTATGTAAACCTGCCCAGGGAATTTTGTTAGCCATAAATTATGAAAATATTCCCAGTCCCTCAATTGTGTTGAAAAATAAGGAAACCAAACTGAAATAAAATAAACTCAACTTAAAAAAAATACCGTTAAGATACTAAATTATTGCTTTATATGCACAACATTATTTAATAGTCATGTATTGATTGTCCAAAATAATTTTGTTCCCAATAGTAGCGCTTATATTTAGCGCAACTTATGAAATTTTAAGGCGATGCCTTAAAGTTTTTCCTATTTTTAGTCAATTTTTTAATGCATGACGAAATATCTGGAATAAATAATAATTGAACAATAATAAAAGAAACAACTTAGGGATTTAAAACGTGTACTGTAGGGTAGGTCTAAATCAAACCTCACTGTCGGAAGCATAGACAAAATATTTGTCTTTAAAACAGATCTTTTTTTTTTAACTAAAGAGATACTATAAAATAATTATTGAAGTTAGTTTAATTTGTCACGTTAAAATTAACATTGCTATATTTTAAAGTAGCATAAATTAGTGTTCAAAAACATACTAGAAGTGTGTTTTAGCGATGATATCGGTTCACCGTCAACCGGTTTTGAAGGGTAGGGTAACAAAACATGAGCTGGTGAGAACTGTGTTATGCGAATAATACGCTTTTTATGTGTTTTAAATAAACTAAACACAGAGTCATTAAAAATAGGCACAAACAAAATACAAACCAATTCTCCTAAGTGCCGGGATCTCGAAAGCTGATTTCGGGGCAATGCCTGTGTGCCCACTATTGTGTCTATTAAATTCCGCCTGAAATAATAGTATTAAGTTTACCAATGTATTAAAACACATATAAATACAATTCCAATCTAAATTTATTAACAATAGTGGCTTTTGTACGCGACTACGTTCGCGCGTATTAAAAAAAAAACTCTAAGTAGCTATTGCGTTATTCCAGACTTCACTTTTACCGAGAGCTTTGCAGCAAATACGCAGTAAGCTAAAATTTAATCAACCAAATTTCCGCATTTATAATATCGTTATGAGAAAAGAAGAATAAACATGAATTCGTTATTTATTTAACGTCGACAACTTACGTGGGACAACTTAGAACGTTCTCACAAATAAAATAACTGAATTACTAAGAAATTGGATAGTTACCAGTATAGCGTCTCTTGGATTCCTTATAAGTAACACGGCTGATTCGAATTGTTCCCGATTTTTAGGTGGGTATTGATGTGTTTTCACAACAAGTACTGAGCCATCGGATATATTTTCAGCGGGAAATCCATTTCTACGTAGATTATAATCTAAATAAACGGAACCCGTTACAATACCTGCAAAAATTTACTACATGATTTAATCACCAGTTTCTGGTTTGTCGTAATAGTTGCGCAACCGGCAGTCCGCCAGTATCTGGCTCTAATGATGTTTTCAATTGTATAAAAGTTAATATAATAAACTAAAACCATCATGCCAGATGTGACATTGCGCAAGATGGCTCTGCCAGTCTAGAAGATAATAGTTTTACTGGGTAATTCGAGTAAAAACACGGTACTTACCAGTGGCCTGCTGCAAAAGATACCTGAGCCAAGTATTCCCACTACCAGGATAAGATGCAAGTGCTATTGCGAAGGGTAGAGGCGGCATTCGCCAATGCAATTCCTTGCACCAATACACACTTGGATTGTTTGTACTACTTTTATCGTATGAAACTCTCTTCGCGTTATTATTTAACACAATTAAAGTAAAAAATATATAAATGAAGGCGACAGTAGCCGCTAAAATTGAAATCAGTTTTCGAAACATTTTAATCATGGTCTTGGACAAGGACATTAGAATTGTTGGTATAAAAATTATTTTAAAACAACATAAATTAATTGAAAGAAAATTCTTGAATGATATCTTTTTTTTTTTTTTAATTCATTGATGGCATATTTTTTGCAATATTAATAAAGAATTTAAATACATATCAACAGTAGTACCTGCTGACGAAAAAAATGGACCGAAAAATAACTTTGAATGAAATTCAATTTGATAAGATTTTTGTATTTGAAGGTAACTGAACTGATAACGTTGTCAAAGACATGCTGGTTAATTGTCTATAGTTATAGTGTTGCTAGAAATGTATGACGTAATCGTATTTAAAAATGTTACCGTCAATTCCCCACTGTTCTTTAAACTTGGAGCCAACAAGCAAGACATAATTTAAATTCATCCTAGTAATCATGCACCGGGTTGATCATCACAAATGTTAGTCATATTTGTCAGTTGACGTAATTTAGTTCAATCTAATTTATTAGTCTTAAGGCTTGGATTACCATAAAAATGAAGTACTATTAAACTTGCCTATGTACTCCAAAATACTCAACCCAACCAAATTGTAGTCCTGATAATGGTAGTTATGATACAATTACAAAAACAGCAAAGAATAATACAAATATAATATAGGAAAACAACAAAATATACAAAAATAAGATTATACTAGAGCTAAGTTGTAGAAATAGACGATTGTATAATAAAATAAAAACCAATTAAAAAACGATATTTTACAGAATTAAAAAATGTCGTTATTTTTCTTCGAACAGCTTTGGTATTCTTTGAGTTAGTACAAAATAATATTCATCAAATGTTTAAATCATTTCCTTTAAGATATCCGTTTCATTTTGTTGAATCAATGATTTTAGTATATACTCTTGTTTTAACTTTATTTAGCTGTCTGTACATATCCTCAGTAAATGGATCGAAGTTTTTGTACTTTTTATTCCGTTTGTATAGGCCATCTTTGTTCGTAAGAGCGCAATTGATGTCCTCCTAGTAACAGAAAATGGAATACGCTAAAAAATCTTGCAAAAATTCCTTTTTTAAGGGATGCCATGCTTTAAAAACTGTTCGGTCTTTCAACTAAATTAGATCCAACTAAATTATCTTTATAATAAATTAGTAATAAACTCGAAATCTATCAAAGTATTATAAGTTTGTGAGATTGGAAAAAGGTTGGAAGAATCACACAAAAATATACTTTAAGAACTGACCTCAGTAACAGTGATATTTAAAAAACTTAGTATCCCTTGAAGTGTACTCCTCGTATCGCTCAATAATGCCTCATAAAACACTATATACACCGGTCCAGGATATTTTGTTAACCATAAATTATGAAAAAATTCCCATTTTCTCAATTGTAATGAAACAAAAGGAAACCAAACTGAAATAAAAATATCTCAACTTAGGTAAAAATACCTATAACATACAAAATTGATCACAAGATGAAGGAAATATGTTTCCTAAACAGCAGCTCGTAACTTTCGTGAATATAAAATATAAAATTGTTTAACATCAAATATATTATATTTTCTATTTACTGTCTCCGAAATATCGATCGAAAAATTGGGGAACCGTACTGACGTTAGACGCGTAGGCTAAAGGCTTATTTTTACTAGAGATCTCAAATCTTTTAACAGTAAAATATTAACGTTAGATACCGTTGGAGTATCGCCTTTGTCCTAGAAGATTTTCAACCTTTCGACTGGCAAGAGTTTCTACAGTACAGGCGGCGTTGGAATACTGCTTGGTCGGAAACCAAGACCCATTTTGGGTCGCTGCGGCAGCAAAGAGCAAAAAGATAACTAAAAAACTGAAATTAAAGTTGGACTAACTAGCTTTTAGAATCGTATAATGGTCGCATAATGTAAATTGCTCATACTAAAATAGGGTCTGGCTCTGAGTGCAGCAGTAATTTAAGAAGTTAGTGCAAAGAAAGGTATTTGACTAATTAAAGTAATACACTTTTAATCTTAAGAATCTGTTATTAATTGGATAGAACACTTTTACACATTGTTTCATTGAACATTCGAGAAATAACTATTATACTATTGCAGATACCAGAAACCTACATTAATTCAATATGTTTGAGACTATTTTCAATATATTACGGAAAAAACACGACAACTAATATAGACAAAAATAAAATAGGTACTAACAAATTCTCCTAGGGGCCCGTACCTTCATCTCGAACGCAGATTTTGGAGCAAGGCCTGTGTGACCGCTTATGATTCTATTAAATTCCGCCTGAAGTAATAAATATGAGCGTCATATAGTACAAAGGTGCGATTTTGTTAGACGCAATAGACGGCAAACTTAGAAGTATAAATTTGTATGGTACTGATCACGATATATGATTGCAGTCGCGTATTTCGGAATAGGAAGTATTTAAAATGTGTACCAGTATAGCGTCTCTTGGATTCCTGATCAGCAACACGGCTGATTCGAATTTGCGAAGATGTTTAGGTGGGTATTTATGAGTTTTCACAACAAGAACTGAGCCATCAGATATATTTTCAGCGGGAAATCCTCGTTTACGAAGACTATAATCCAAAGATACCGAACCCGTAACAATACCTGTAAATTGTTCACAAAAACAATCAACTTTGTATATGATTTAAAACAGCAATGTTTAGCAACGTGCAAATGAAATAACTGTTATTCGGAGTCAGTCGAGTAAAATCACAACTTACCAGTGGCTTGCTGCAAAAGATACCTGAGCCATGTATTCCCACTACCAGGATAAGATGCAAGTGCTATTGCGAAAGGCAGAGGCGGATTCCGCCAGTGCAATTCCTTGCACCAGTTTACACTTGAATTGCTCGTAATAGTTTTGTCGTTTGAAATTCGCTTTGAGTTAATACTTGAAGTAATTGAAGGAAAAGAAAAATATAACATAGCGAATGTAGCAGTTAAAAATAAAATTGATTTTCGGGATATTTTAGTCATGGTATTAAATATGGACATTTGGAACTTTGATATTTAATGTATTATTTAAAACGAAAAACTTAAATTAACATAAAAATATCACGTTAAAGATGTTTGTGTTTATTGATCACTATATGTATAGAACAATTTTATTTAGAAAATCGGTTACGAATGCAAATATGTTTAGAAGTAAACCTTGTTAAAAGTAAAGAAAGCCCCTTTAACTGAATAAAACGCAAATTGATAGGAATTTTGTATTTTGATAACTGAATTCAAAATAAAAAAAGTTATAAACGAAAGATCATCTAATTATCTATGGTCAAAGTGTTGCTAGAAAACGATACCTTTTCCTACCAGCCCCGAGAACCTAAAAGCGGTACCATTAAAACAGCGTTGTTGCTAGAAATTGTAAGCAATTAATCCTCGGGTTAAAAGGTTCTTTCACTTTCCTTAACTTATAATTACCGAAAAACATTGTACTGAACTTCGTCCATGGAAATACCAGAGACTTTGGCCACTGACTTGTCATATTGTCAATTTGACACTTGACAGAACCATATGTACGGTTCGAGTTTTGCATGAAATTTTATTTTGATTATTGTTTCTTAAATTGACCCGAGGAGTATTTTGAATTAAAATTATGGCATTAAAAGAACGCGAAGAACCGGCTATGTTGGCGTATGAGAATTTTTTGAAAAAGGAATACGTATCCGCCTTCCAACATTTAAATGAATTGGAAGGTCTCGTCACGAATACAAACCTCATTAAAAGAGTACAGCAAAACAAAGCGGTAGTTGAATTTTATGGATCGGATTTGAAGGATATTGAGAAGTTTAAATGTACGACGTCTCTTTTAATTGGCTTAGCTTTTCCAGATGTGGAAATGAAGGAGTTAAATTTACCTTTCACACTATACAATTACGCAGTACTTCTTTATCACTCACGACATTATTACCAGTGCACTGTTGTCTTAGAGAAGCTGTTAACGACAAAAAACATCAAAGATGTAAAATTGTATCAACAAATTGTATTATTGCTTATGGAGGCTACATTATGTAGGCGCACATATGACAAAACATTAGAGGTAGCCAAAACATATGGAGAACCTATTAAATCGAACAATGAAATTGTTCCACTATTTGAAAGGCTTATAAGTAGAGCGCAAGTGTTTGTAGGTCAGAAAATAAAACTAAAACCGGACTGTATTGAGAATGTTTTCATTATAGCCCAACAGCAATATTTAAATGGAGATTTAAAAGAATCGGCCAACACTCTAGGACTTTACAAGTCACTTAAGTATAATTATGATGTTAAGACTCAAGGTGAAGACATTTGGGCAGCTATTAACAATAATCTTGGTGTTATTTATCTGTCAATTAAAAAACCATTTTTGGCAGCAAAATATTTTCAACATGCTGTGAAAGAACATTTTAAATCAATGGAAAGTGAGGATAGGGAGAGGTTGATTGATTGCAAAGATAGACCTATATATGTGTATAATTTAGGTCTGGCATTGCTGGCAGCTAATAATGCTGAAGGTGCATTTGAATGTCTGGTGGAAGCTGCTCGCCATTACCCAAATAACCCTAGAATTTGGTTAAGACTGGCTGAATGTTGTGTTAAAAAATGTTGCAATGAAGAGGCACAACAATTTACTGTGAAAAAACTTGGCAGTGGGCCTCATACAAGAATTTTGTTAGCAAAAGAGAAGCCAGAAAAATATTCAACATCTGGAGAATCTTTTGCAATTCCATCACTGTCTTTAGAGTTTGCAGCCCTATGTTTAAAGAATGCAATCTCGCTACTTCCTCATCAAGAAGTACCATCAGATATAACTGCACCATTATATCAAGCACCTCCAGGCCCTCCGATAAATTGGAAACAGTGTTGTGAATTAAAGAATTCAATACTGGTCCTTCAAAGCTACGTTTACTTAAACTTGCAAGATCCACAGTCGGCTTCAATTACCGCCAATGAACTCTTAAGTCAACCAGATGTATCAAACAGTCACAAAGCCTGGGCCCACATATATGCAGCTGAAGCACTAATTAATTTGGACAAAATAACAGAAGCAGTGGAACATTTACACCCCCCAATGATACATGAACTTGTGTCAGTACTTCCATACCAAATGCGAGATTTGATTGCTGTTTCTGTTTGGGCGAAAGCAGCTGTTTGTCACATATTAAGAGGGGATTTAGTAACAGCTAGGAAGATATTATTACAAATAAATTCGCCACGTGTGTTACCATTGCAAATGTATTTGGAGATTTGTACTGGCAATATTGAAAATTGTCACACCATTTTAAGGAAACTTAGATTTAGTAATTTATCACAATAATTGTAATTTATTAGAGAATTTTGTATCATGGTATTCTCTCATCCTTTCCTATGTTTGTAACAATATGTGCTTTGGGATTTAATATTTTTATTAGTTGCAAAAATAAAAGATATAAAGTCGCTGTAGTAAGCTATTTGCTTAATAATATTAATTAAAATCAAATGAAATATGATTTCGGAATTAATGATAATAAAATGTTATAATTTGTACAGTTTCAAAATGAACTGAATGTTTCTTAATTTAATATTTTTCATAATAAATTGTCTTGGCAAAGTATGTTTACTGCGTTTTTTAATTGAATTATTCTGTGTGATGTATGTATGGTACTCGCTGTGAAACAGTTTATATATATAGAAAGATAGTGCCTATTGTCTCCATGACTTCTTTTAAAACCCTTATAAGCGATCATCATCATCACCAGCTCACTATATGTTCCCACTGAGGTGCTCGGAGCCTACCCTAAAGTAAGGGGTGACTAGGCCATAGTCAACCACGCTGGCCAAGTGCGGGTCGGTTGACTTCACACATATCTATGAATCTATTCGCCGATATGTGTAAGTTGCATCACGATGTTTTCTTTCACCGTGAGAACGTCGGGTAAATTATGTACATATGAAATTGGAAAATCCAAAATCACATTGGTACACGGAGGGATTCCAACCCAGGACCTGTAGATTATAAGTCAAGTGCTCAAATCCCTGAGCCACCCAGGCTCTTAAGCGATCGTTCACTATAAATTCTTAATATCTTAAAAAATAAAAAATAAGAAGAGAGCATAACTAACAATTTCAATAGCAAAGATCCTGTGAAAATAGCGACAGATCTTATACATCGGAGGTTAGTAAGAAGTCTTTTCCAAATTACTTCAAGCGGCTGAATTTTGTGTATCTGACTCTGGATGGCACACTGTGCTTACTCTGACAGTGACAGTGACACTGACGGAAAATTAATCAAAACATTGTCAATGTCAGATGTCAGTCATCCGTTAAATTGATCAAATCCAATCAAATCAAAGTTTTGATTAAAAGTTTATTGGAAGGTCAATCAAGGTTTTTAATACAAGTGTTACAAAGTTAACTGAAGCTATTAACCTGTCGTCTGATAGACGTTAAAATTCACTTTCAGAAGTTTTACTTATTAAAACGTATGCTATTGTGCTCGGTACCAGTGGGTATAAAGATATTTCTAAGAAATAGACAAAAAAGTCCTAAAGGTATCAAAACAATTAGACTGATTTACAAAATGGTGCTTACAAATCCCACTGTTAAACTTAACAATGGTTATGAAATGCCTCTACTTGGACTTGGGACATATGCGGTAAGTATTTTAGTTTAATGGGGCAACGAGTGTTTATTAAATATTAATATTAGTGTAAACTGCATTTTTTAGCGCAAAGCTGACCAAGGACAGTTCCGTCAAGCAGTTGAATGGGCATTAGAGGCTGGCTACAGGCATATAGACACAGCTTCCATTTACAACAATGAAGAGGAAGTTGGAGAAGCTATTTATAATAAAATAAAACAAGGTTTGGTTAAAAGGGAGGACATTTTCGTAACTACTAAGGTTTGTTGATCAAATTTTGTTGACTGTTATAATTTTTATCTATGAAATATCTGTTACATACTTAAATTCATATTTTCAGCTTTGGAATGACAGACATGCAGAAAAGGATGTAGTACCAGCTCTCAAAGAATCACTGGAGAGGCTTAAACTGGACTATGTAGACTTATATTTAATTCATTGGCCAGTATCTGTTAATGTTAGTATCTAGTTAACAAAACTTATCAAGTTAATTTATATTAGTCATAATAGTCATAAAACTTTGCTGATATTGCATAACCTATTGGTCTTAAAACATTTTACCTGTCAAAATTCAAGTATGAAACATGAAACATTTTGAAATTGCAATAATAATTAATTGTTTCTATAAAAAACTTTAAACTTTAAACATAGCTAATGTTGGGATTATGGTAAGCAATATCCATCACATTCATTCAAAACCAACCAAATAAGCTTATAGTTCCGTACATTGATCATATACTCATAGTTTATTTATGAAAGTCATGTAATAAAACCACAAATATTTTGGAACATTAAAGTTTCAGCGTTTAGGTTTGAATTTTAACACAGTATATTTTATTTATTTATAACAAATATCTTTGTTATTTAACTAGCAAAAGGGTGAAGATGAAGGTATAGATCATGCGGAGACATGGAGAGGTATGGAACGCATTGCAGAGCTCGGCTTGGCTCGGACAATCGGTGTATCAAACTTTAATGAACAACAATTGACTAAATTACTGGAAACAGCTAAAATTAAACCCGCAGTCAACCAATTTGAGGTGAACTTTATTTTCATTAATTTGTCATACTATTATAATGTGAAAGTTTGGATGTATGTTTTTTCTAATGTATATTCAAAACAGGTTAAGTAATGTATAGATAGGTCATAGTCTGTAAGACCACCTAGGCTACTTATTAAGTTTTATTAAATTCCACCCATACAAAGTTGGGGGAGTTAGTGAACCTATAATTAGATTGACCTGTGAGTAACTCAACTGATTACTGTCACTTTTATTACATGGTTTTATAATAGTAAAGTAATTTTTGATCCTCAATGGGAGGGGGAACTATCCCCCTACCTCCCTTGGCAATGCCATCAATGGCGTTTATTTATTTATTTATTTATTGAAAAGGTACACCACTTGCATGTTCAAGGTTCACAATCAGGTTAAGTATAATACAGACAAGGAAAAACACAAAAGCAGAAGAACACACAGATGACAGGCGTACACGACGCTCACAAGAAGAGATATATATATATATATATTTATATATATATATATATATATTATATAATATATATATATATATATAATATAATATATATATATATATATATATAATATTTTTAAAGTATCACTCATATTACACAGAGATTACGCGTTGAGTGTATTCAAAAGTTTTTGACTTCAATATATTTTTTGTGCTATGTTTTGTTATTTTTAGATAAATCCGACATTCACAGCGCACAATTTGGTTGATTACTGCAAGAAGATGTCCATAGTCCCAGTAGCTTATACACCTTTGGGACTCATCTCCGAGGCCAGACCAGAGTTTAATGGTGTTGATGTTATTAAAACTGATCCGAAATTGGGTGAAATTGCAGAGAAATATAATAAGAGTCGCGCACAGATTGGATTACGATATTTGGTATGTTGTTTAATGTTTAGTATGTAATATATTTTATATGATTTAAAACATATTATATAAAAAATAGTGCACCATCTGCTGCAGAATCAGATGACTCGAGCAACCAGTGTACATGGCTGCAGAGACACAAACCTCATTAAATTTTAACAGTGATAGAGCCCGCTTTAACATCTTAGCACGAATGGGTCGGCTCGCCTGGTGCAATACCACGACCATACAGGAGACAGGCGTGAAGTGGAAGCAATTCCGCGTTTCGTCTGATGAGTGTGGTGCCGGAGGCCCAATTTTAGTCCCTTTCCCGTTCCACCCTTTTCTCATAAGGAAAGGATTGGATGGGAAAGTGGAATTGACGGTGGAGCAGATGCTTGGGAAGGGGAAATATCCTCTTAATGTGCGTCTCCTCCTCCATCGATTTAGTGTAGGCAACGCATCTGCAATTGCGGATGTCTATGGGCAGCGGTCGCTTCGCCATTTCGGCGGTTTTACGTGGCCGCTTGCTCGTTTGCCACCTTATTGTATATAAAAAAAAATGTGCGGTTTCTAAATTAACTGCCTTTAGGATCAGGCCCTTAATTTAACTTTCCAGTGAGAGTTTCTTTAGATGTTGCTCGAAGTAATTAGTAATTAGGTATAATTATTACATTTTTTTTAATTACACACTTGTTTCAGGTACAACGCGGTATTCCGGTATTGCCGAAATCTTTTACTAAATCAAGAATTGAAGAGAATTTAAATATATTTGATTTCCAATTGACAGA
This sequence comes from Papilio memnon, assembly GCA_003118335.3. NCBI lineage: Eukaryota > Metazoa > Arthropoda > Insecta > Lepidoptera > Papilionidae > Papilio > Papilio memnon. The sequence continues at coordinate 2,598,025 of LD689012.1, forward strand.
TGAAGAGATGAAAATAGTTGATGGTTATAATATTAACCATAGATGTGTGCCCGGGCTCGCTTTTAAGAATTACAAGAATTTCCCGTTTTAAGACAAATAGTAAGTGTCTATGGTCTCATGTTCATGTAGATTTGTATTGATCAAAGTTAAGTTTAACCCTTAAAGCCTGATTTTTTTTAAATCAAATTTTTATGTATTGTATTTCCGAGTTGCCTTACCTTCAAAGGTAGTTTTCTATAAGATTATCAAAAGGAATGTAAACAGCCTAATTTAAAAAAAAATCGATTGTAGGTACCCAATGTTATTTGTAACCCCGGTATCAAATTTGTAACTTCAGGCATGTAAGGGTTAAAAATATTTCATTTTTGGGGTTTTTATGGGTTAGTTTATAAATGCACCTTGAATTCACTTTAGATGAAATTATAGCGGCAGTGAAGGTGTTAGTAGACAAAAGAAGCCAAGCTTCATTTCCTATTAATGTTAATAATGTGATAGTAATAATTCAATTCGAAATAATTTAAATAATATGTAAAACATCTTCAGTGTACATCTAGTGTAGTTTTTAAGTAATTGAAACAAATTTAAGTTAGCCCATCACATTTTGTCGTATAATTTTGTACTTGGTTAAAATTTGTATATGAATAAAACTTAGAATCAATAATCTCTTTATTTGCGATCCTAATTTTAAGCAAATTTTTATTGAATCATTTAAACAATTTCAGGTTTTTTTCACATGAATTTTCTTAATAAAACACATAATAATTGTTCGACAATTTTATTTGAATGAAAACATAACATAAATCATTTTACAAATTTCAATAATATAAACGCAAGTTATACAAAATTAAAAAAAGAAAAAAATACGTAAATATAATATTTAGTATGGAATGTTAGTCAAGATCTCAATTGTTTATTACAATGTGTTATAGAATTAAATTAAATAAACTTCTTACGGTGAAGGAAAACATCGTGATGCAACCTGCACATATCGGCGAAGAAAGTCAAAGATATGTGTGAAGTCAACCAACCCGCACTTGGCCAGCGTGGTTGACTATGGCCTAGTCACCCTAACTGTAGGGTAGGCTCCGAGCTCCTCGGTGGAGACGTATAGTGAGGTGATGATGATGATGATGAACTATTTTGGTTCATTGATAATGAGAATTGACAGAAAGTTCCTTAATTAATTTCTAATTGACTAACATATGTTTTTGATGTTTCACTTAATATTTGGAAATAGTAACAATAGAGATCTTGACTGGTAACTGCAAATATTAATAAAAATGCATTGAAATGCTTGTTTTAATAAAATAAATGTTAAATACAAAATACATCGGAATCTATTATTCTTAATATAAGCGAAATTGACAAATAAATTTATATAAACGGAATGAATCAGTAAAACATAATAAAAGAAACTAAAAATAAATCTGTAATGATTGTGGACTATTATATTAAAACAATAAAAACACAGCCAAAGTAACTTCCCTTAATTATTTAAATGGCAAAGGTAGAACTTGCATCTAGAATCATAGAACAACTAAGTTGAGTGTGTCGCCACTGTCAAGAATACAGCAATCTGATTGGCCAAAACTTGACAAGTAACTTGACATTTCAATATGGCGACTATAGTTCCGATTTTGGTCATTTTACAGAGTTTGTGTAAGATATTTTTTTTTCTAAAACATAATTTATGGCAAATATTAACAAATGTAATAATTCGATTCTTTAGGTAATGTTTCAGTAGAAACTACTTTCAGGGAACATTTCCCTGAAATCACTTGTGTAAAGTTTTTCGTGTGTTTTTCAATATGCATGTTTAAAACATATTGCAATGGTTTTTATTTGTACACCATGTAAAAAAAAAACTTGTTTTAACAAAATAAAAATTATCAAAGTCAACATTGTTTATGGTTATACCAAAATAAATGAAAAATAATCATAAAAAAAACATTTGAAATATTTATCACAATCATAAATAAAATTAGCCCCAGCGAGAATATCAGAAATAATATGAACAGTAAAAAAAATCGTCAATGAAATAAATAACAACGCAAAAATCACATACCAACGTATGAGTCATACAAAAATATACTTTTGATATAACACTGATTTACTTATACTAAATCTAGTCTACAAATACAAGTTTCTAGCACAGCTCACACATATTTGTACATCTCACCGCGAATATTTACTGCCAAAACACTTATACAGAAACATTGTTCTCATTCCCTTTAGTATAAAAAAAACATTCCTGTAAAAGTCTTCCAATAATAAAAACTCAAGGTTAGGATCCGCATAGCTTCATACAAAAATACAGTTGCATAAGTTATAAACGGTTGTTACATTATTCTAATTAGGCTTGTAAGCATAAAAATTGACTGTTAATGACAGCTGTCAAGATGTCAAACATCTTGACAGCTGTCACTAAACTGTCAAACACTACAAATAGTAACTATCAAACATTTAACTGCTGTCACTAAGAACTGTCAATAATTTAGGCAGCTGTTACTGTCAAATATTTTTACAGCTGTCAATACAAAATACATGGAAAACCGTATCACCCGTTTATAAGAGCAAACCTGTTCACTTCCATACATAATTAAAGACATCCATGATACTGTCGTATATAGTGAATGTGATCGCGACGTCGAAGACAACGCGGCTGAGACGAGGCACAGTACCTTTGTAGAAGGCGAGAGGACCTTCGTGCTTCCACGTCTTGATGAAACAGTCCCACGTACTTCTGTACTTCGCCGCCTCTAAACCTTGCATTCTTGTTTTTACTACGTCTATCGGTGTGTTACCGAATACTGAAGCCGCTCCTGAAAATTATAAAAACGTTAATAAAATTTAAATTATTATTAGTTGTCGCCCGCGACTTCCGTCGTGTAGTTAACAAAAACTTAATAAATGTCTTCCAGACTATGTTTTACATCTATGCCAAATTTCATCGAGATCCATTTAGGCATTGGACATACATAGTAAACCTCCATTTATCTATATTTTCGCATTTATATTAGTAAGATTGAAAACCGCTGGAATATCGCAGTAGTTCTGAATTGATAGTTTTCATATGTCCAATAAATAATGACCAAACAAAGATGACCTTTCAATTTAAGCAGAGATTAAAGATTCATAGAGCGGACATTTGTATCAGTTCCTTTTCTAACACTTCACAATTTAGCAAACAAATGTTAAACATGTAAAACTATTTTTTTTCGTGTTGTCCTGTCTATTGATATTTATGTTGAAAGTCTTTATATACCTGCAATTCCACCGAATAATCCTACGATGTATTTAGGCACGTGCTTGTCTCTATCACCTCCTTTGTACCAATCTCTGAGAGACTCCATCACAAAGAATCTAATCGCTTGGTTACTGCCTTGCTTCATTATGGTTGCTGTAACACCTTTGTACACTCCTCCGACACCTGGAATCGATTTCAATGGTTCAGAATAGATTCAACAAAATCTGCAATGGAAACCATACATAGGTATTCTAAAGAAACTGTATACAGTAGATTAAGTTGTATTACGTTATCATTTTAGTGCTAGTTTTACAGAAATTAAAAAAAAATAGTGAGTAGACTATATGTTCTTCCAGTCTATAGCCTATATAGCCTTTTATCGATATCCGTTCAGCCGTTTCGGCTAATTCTAACAAACATCCATCCATCCAAAGTTTCGCATATATCTATACTCTTTACTAATATAATAAAGCGTAAACACACACTTCTTTGTTGCCTAAAATGTCAGCTATTACAGCATATTTTTGAATAATTCTTTTTTTTTAATAAAAAGCCCTACACTTACGTCACGCTTTAGGCTATATATTTTCACGCTATTAGACTTAGGGGGTAAATACTTTGGATAAAAACCCTAATGTGGGAAAGAGACCATAAACTGCTGCCAACATCAAGGAAGTAAGATTGCCATGGTTTGTCATCATTTCATGTCATTTTGACATTTGCAATTGATAATTTGTCAAATGTAGGTATACAATGAAATAAAGTTTTTATAATTCCACGCGGATGAAGCCGCATGGGAACAGCTAGTATTGAATATTATCCAACGCGAACTACGAGCTAGCAATACTTTGACGCAAATCGTTTATATTTTTATATGGCTGATATAAATACAGCTACGGAGCGTAGTTCACTCACGAAATTAAAATAAAAATAACCGCGCTGATGCAAGCGCGGTCGTGAAGTGGATAAATTTGTATAAACGTTAGCTGGTTTACCTTCAAATTTCTTTCGATTTCGAAATCCATCTACAAATAACTGCGGTAACTCGACAATAGTTAAATGAACACCACTTTTTCGTTGAACATTCTGTTTTTTTTATATAAATATCTCACGGAGTATATGTTTTCAAAGTTGAGTACCTAGTAGACTCACTCTCAATCTTTAAAACCAGACACTTTAGTTGGCACGTCGACTCTAAGAGTACTTTAGTTCACGACGTGACAAAAATACCGCATAAAACAGGGGTGGCCAACTTGATTAGACCCAAGATTCACTGTTCACTGATACCTTGTGCGATCTACCAACAAACATCCTGTAGTCTTAAATCGACTGGATTAATCGATCGAATGGTTGACCCCTAGCATACCATCTGTACTCACCTTCTTCCCTCACAATAGTCCTGACTCCATGGAAGAAGCCTTTAAATCTCGGCTTCTCCATACGCATGTCGTTAATAAACTTGACCTTGACAGTCTCCATGGGTGTGACAGCGAACACCGCTTCGGCGACTCCCGCAGCCAGTCCGCAGGCCAGCTTGCCAGTGTTACTAAGCGTACCATTCTCGTTCACCATGTACAGCTTCGCTTGTTCGAATACACCAAATCTGTAAAAGATTGAACATATCTCAAATATATTTTTGTATGTATTGAAATAACTTAAAAACTACTGGGCCGATTTCAAAAATTCTTTCACCATTAAAAAGCTACGTTATCAACGAGTAACATAGGCTATATTTTTTTTAATTTCTTAACTTCAAGCGGCCGAAGTCACGAGCAACAGTATCATATATTCCTTAACATATTTCTCGCGTTTCTATCTAATTAATCTCTCGTAAAATTAGTGTATCCAAAAGTTTAACACCACTGGCTTTAATTAGAACAAAGTAGTATATTTTGTTAGTCAATTTACATATGAGCAAACGTTTGAGGAAAATAGTCAATAATATCGTTTCCTTCTTAATGGTTAAACCTTGAGTAGTTAAATACAATCATTAAGTAAAGAACAAATAAGTTATTCAGTATTCATTTATGTCGAATACAAATTAAAAAAAAATCAATGATTCTTCAATTTTGCCTAATAAATAATAATTATTATGTCATTTTGTACACGACAACTAAAAACCTACAGAAACTTCTGAATATGGAAATTAAAAAACCGTGTAAAACACTGCTATAAACTTATGTATATATACTTATGTAAATCATATCTCGTAATTCCGTGTAATAAAATTTACATCGTATCTATTGTAATATACGACTTTTCAATGACCGTTTTTTCAATACGTGATAGTGAGTGCAAGGTGATCTTTACATATAATATATTTTACAATACAATACAAACAACAAGGAGTGAACTTTATTATAATCTATATTGGTTACTATCTGCGACAACTTGTAATTAGCCTTAAGTTTTTTGTTTGATTTACTATTTTCTGTAAGTTAGCTGTAAGTTGTCCATAAATAAATAAAATAAAAATAAAATAAAATAAATATAAAGAGGAAAGATTTGTATTTTTGTATATATTGAAATAACTCAAAAACTACTGGGCCGATTTTAAAAATTCTTTCACCGTTAGAAAGGTAATTTATCTGTGAGTATCATAGGCTATATTTTTTAGCTTCACGCGGGCGAAGTCGCGAGCAACAGCTAGTCGTATATAAAAGCGTATTTCTATCAAAACTAATATATTTTTTTAATTGAATTGCCAAACTGAAATGTTTATTAAGCATTTTATTCCCTTAGTTTCAATCATAACTTTTGCAATGTGTTTTTACATGTTTAAAGTTCGCAAAATCAAATATTCAATATTATTAGGAAATAATCGGTTAAAATTGCAGATGTGTCCGCATTGTCATTGAGTGCTATCGTGTTGGTATGACATAACAGACCTCTGTTATCGCGTGTGCCACTTCGTTGTGAAGTCAACTTAGCACAACTAATTACTTAAGACTCTGGAATATATTTAGAGAGGGCGCACACCTTTGACTAAACTATCGCACATCTGTTTGCGATTGTATATTGTTTCGCCGCCCATTCAACTGTTTAGTTGCACTAAAAATCGAGGTAATGCCTAAATATAATCTCATAGGAATCAAAGCGAGACTAAACAGTTGAGCGATAGTTTAGTCGAAGGTGTACGCGCGTTCTTAGTTATTTGACCTAAATACAGGATGCCCTTAAAGTATGGTATAGTTTAAAAAATATTTATATATTCCCTTAGTGTAGATTGGTCATAAATCTACTTCTTTAGTGGCGACGTAGAATGAGTTAGCTTGTAGTCTACTCAGAAATATAATTTCAGTATCTAAATAGTGGAATATAAACGAGTCGATAAATGATCATTGAGTTTGTTCCACTATTATGTATTTTATTAAAAAACTAGCTTTCGCCCGCGACTTTGTCAGCGTGGAATTAAAAAAAGAACAAAACTAAGTAGGCTATGTGTTTTTCCAGACTATCCCCCCCTACATCTATACCAAATTTCACCATGATCCGTTCAGTAGTTTAGGCTATAAACTCTAACAAACATCCATCCTTACATCCAAACCGTCTCATTGATAATATTAGTAAGTAAATAGTAAAACTACACAAGTACACGGCAACAAAGTGTAGGTAAGGAGTTTGAAGATGAGAGATTGATAAAGTCACGAAAGTTGTGCATGCAAACTGACTTTTCTATAATGAAATCAAAATCTGTAATGTAGTTTGTTTGTGTGCGATGTCATCGTCTGTGAATAGAATGATCAATTACTTTTATAGGTATTCACCGAATAGAGCCACATGTTAGTTCTTGTGTCGTTCTTTTAATTGACTTAAAATTAGTATAAATCAATGTGATATAGTCAATATTTTCATAAAGTATTTCTGACGGATTGTCAGTTTGCTAGTGTTTATTCATATTTTATAATTTTAATGTCTACTTATTATGTGGAAAGTTCTAGATAAGAAGGACAAGTAGTCCATCGGGACATAACAATAGAAGGAGCATTCCCCTTGAATATTATCTGGTCAAGTTATTGCTTTTTCTGTATGTATCTGACACGATTAATAAGTAGGTCAATGTTACTTTAATATTTTCGGTAATATTTTGAATGGTTTGAAATCAATCTAGATCGCTGTCGGCGAGAATTTGTGCCTTTTAACGGAAGAAAGAAGGAAAAGAACCTATTCCTCTTAAATTGTTTTCTGATGTTAAAATATGAATGCAAATATTTGTCACAAGTGGTTATGAAATTGGAGCACGAGTTCGAAACGGTGCGGGCAAATAAAAACGCGGTGACGTCATCGGTTTGTTTACACGGTATGTTATGTAAGCGAGCGGGCCGCGTGTCGCGGGCGTTGTTAGGCAGGTGCGGTACGATATCGTGTGTCGTACAGAACGATTGTAATTGTGTCCGGCGCCTCCGGGCTTATTGAATACTAACTAGTGTTGTACCGATACAAAATGTCGATGATATCGATATCGATAAAAATGGTAAATATTTACACATACCCGTATCAATACTAATGTCAAAATGCTAGAGTTTTTACCTGACTGCAGATTTTGGTATAGAGCCATACAGCAATACACTAAGGCCTCTGTAGAGACCAAAGAATCCATGGCCTTTCACAGTCTTTTTTACACAATCTACTATACCAGTGTACTTTTTGGTACCACCTGAAACAAAGAATATTGGATGTTAAAAATTCTACTTATAAATGCGAAATTTGATGGATGGATGGATGTTTGTAGCCTAAACTGCTGAATGGATCTCATTGAAATTTGGCATATATGTAGACAATAGCCGGGAAGAATCTATGGCTACTGAATTTTTTATTTTTATTTTTTATTCCAACAGGATAGAGACACGGGCAAAAGCTAGTAATTTTTTATAAAAATGCACAATGAAAGCAGCTTATCTGAATATCATATCAACTGACAGTTGAGAGTGTTTATTCAACAGTTTGTTTGTAAAGATAAGATGTATTTCAGTTGGCCGCCATATTCTTTTAAAATTCAATATCAGATTTTTTCATCTAATAATCCAAATATGGTTTAATTTGTATCACACTAAGCCTAAGGTAATGCTACTCAGACATCTCATGTCTGTTGAGTTTCTACTGTCCTAATACATGTATAACAATATTACTTCTCATTCTATTTAAAAAACAACAGCCAAAAATATGTTTTTCCACAGCAGTTACAATAGTTGACAATCATGGTTACTGTTAAGTAAGTGTTAAGTGTAAGATAAGTATAGTAATATGTTGAATAAACAGGAGACAATGTCTTATATGTGTACGAAGTAATTTAAACTTATATGGCAAGTTTTAGGTTGATCTCTAATAAGATAAGCGAATAATAATATATCATAAGTTAGAATAACATTACTTGGAGCCATTTCGTATCTGGCTTGTTTGATTTAAGTGTGATATAGTAATCATGAAATAATGTTATTTTCCTTTCCGGAGAAGGACATTACTAGACTAGTAAGAGAATTTATGTCTAAATATGTCTACCTATAGGTCACTTCCACTATCAATTTATTATAACATATTGACATTGAATTAGACATACTAAGAACTTATAAAGGTCAACAACTTTTCAACTTCCTGTTAGATATTAAATATGATTAGATAAAGGTATAGATTTTGTGATACATTTAAGATTAGCTTTCGCCTGAGACTCTGCATGGAATTAACAAAAACAACATTAAGTAGCCTATGTGTTCTCACAGACTATCCTCTACATCTCTGTCAAATTTCATCGAGATCCGTTCAGCTATTTAAACTACAAACTCTAACATACATCCATCCATCCAAACTTTTACATTTATAATATTAGTAAGATTATGTTTTAGACAAGTGTCCATTGTAGATCTTGAGGGAGATACTTGAAGGTTAAAAATTATAAGATCTCAGCAACATCAAAAACATTAGTATTTTAAAAGATATATATGAGAAGTTGGATAACCTACCATAGACAACTGATTATTTGTGAAATCCTAGTAAGTGAAGTAATAAATTGGATGCAAGCTTGTTTATGATAAAAACAGATAAGATTATTGTTGCTGTGATAGTAAGGCCATGATATGATTGTATATATCTATGCATAGACCTTCATCATACACTTGATCAAACTGCTGATATGTTGTAGTTACTATTGTTGAAAATCATACAAAATTTAAAACCAGAAACCTTGAAATTAGATTCTATAGAAGCCAGTTTTGTATAGATAGTGATAATTATACAAAATATATTTTGTTACTTTTCTCATTAAAACAAACATAATTTCTGAATATTGAATTACTATTAAGTAACTGTAATCTGAAAAGTAATCAAGTAGGATTCTTATTCGAATTTTTCATATAAAGCATTGGTGATAATTCTGCATTGTCATTTTGGTAAAAATACAAGCAACAAATAACGCTTACAAAAGTTTTAAAAAGAAACAAGTTTGAAAACTTTTCGAATAAGGAATAAGTGTTGAATAGTTAAAACATTTTGAACTTGGAATATTCAATTGTTTTAATTAGATTTTGGTGGTTCAATGAAAATATTTTTTTCTAACGAAGGACCAAAGTCCAAATTAACTACGACTTAAGTTTGTCGTAAGGTGTTTATTGTTGTAACAAGGTTTAATGATTCTAACCTCGAATTCGATAGCTATTGTAACATGACTCTAGTTAATACTTAACACAACAAAACATGAAATAAGAATGCCCTTTTGTTTTTAAACTAATATTGTTAATCAGCAAATTACAAAAGTGACTCGCCTAATTACAAAACCCAAAAGACCAAATTAACGTGATTTGTGACCACTAATTGACTTATAATTTATCAGGGACAAAATGTTTAACGTATACTGACCTTTTTCGTCTAACTGGAGTTGAGTTTTAACATATTCGGTTGGGAATGTAATACAAATTTCAATGCCACCAGTTATTCCTCCAGCTACAACGCCTTTTAACCCAACGGATCCTGAACCTCCCGCCGCAGCCGCTGCGCCTGTATCAGTCATCCATGGTCTTGAAAAAGGATTTTTAAAGTTTCCTGCCTTTGTAGACATTTTACTAAGTATTCGGCACTGGTCGCAAAAACGACTGCGGCGCGGTGAGCAACACTCCCCCTAACAACAAAATTCTAACTGATGAAAAAAAATGAAAATGTATTTTCACTCATTCTTTATGTCATTCATTCACAATTCTCATTCGGATGTTTGATTTTTGCTTAGGGTTACAAGTTGTAAAATACCCTTGTATTGCTGCATAGTTTTCTATTATTTAACGCTATTTAATAGTCACCAAGTTTGTAACAATAAGTGCAATTAATTATTTTGGTATTCTAGTCTTTTTAATTTTTTTATCTTGGTTACTACACTATTTTTTATCGTTAATGTGCGTTTGTCTATGTTTTTCAACAAGGTTTGACATTTTGACGTTTGCTTGATTGTTTATGCTTGTTGAGTCCGTATATTGTACGGCCCAATAATGTACGGCCCGATATTCCGTGTACATACAAATCCCATTGT
>LD689012.1:2616701-2633549 GCA_003118335.3 Papilio memnon
TTTGTACACGGATTATTGGGCCGTACATTATTGGGCCGTGCATTATCATGGCCGTACATTATTGCCTCCCTGCTTGTTTCGTGTTTCGTTTTCGGCGTCTTGATTTCTATCTATATTTTGTGTTCAATTTGATTTCCTATTTCTTTGTAATTTATCAATTAATAATAGGAGCAGTATTACAAAAAGCATAAAAATGGCTCTCAGAACATACGGCGATAAGCCGATTAGTTTTCAAATTGAAGAAGGTGGAGATTTCTACTGTGTTGGATCAGAGGTACTTACCATTTATGTAATTTACATTATATTTCATTTACATACTAAAATACTTTGTATATTATTCTATCTGGATATTCACCTTAAACATGTTTTAAATTTAGATATTTACTGGATGTTTATTAAAATTTAAAAATAATAACCTCATTGAAATAGGCTTGCCTTTTCAGTTTGTAATGTTGTGTGAGAGTTCAGTTTTACATGCGTTTTGTTTATACACATCTAAATGGTATTTAAAACAGGTTGGCAATTACCTGCGGCTGTTCCGTGGGTCTCTTTATAAGAAGTACCCTGGTATGGCCAGGAGGACTCTAACTAATGAAGAGAGAAAGCGACTGATTGACAATGGTCTAGGACCACATGTACTCTCAAGTTCTGTTTCATTGCTAAAAGCTTCAGAAGTTGAAGATATTATTGAAGGAAATGATGATAAGTAAGGGTAACTTTTGTATTTGTTAAGTTATAAAAATTGGAACTGGTTGAGTGTCTTGTCTAACTAAAGATAAATTAGAAAAAGTTGTACTTTGTTTGAGATAAACTTAAGAACCATTGTACTGCAATAAATGAAGTACCTATTGTGAATGAATGAATGAATGAATGAATGTATCTTTATTGCCACAAAAAAATAAATTATATATACAGAGTAATTCTAGACAAAACATATAAAATTGTGGCAAAAGGTATCCAGCTCAACATATGCAGGAGGGACTAAGCCGTTCCTGCGCTGGTTTTCAGCTGGATCCTTCGCACTCACTTAACTTATACTTAAAGTTGATAAGGGTTTTTAGCAGACTCTTGCCTTAAGAGATTATAATATGGTGTATTGTCTATGTATTGATAAATTAACCTGATTCTCTTATTTCAAAACCTATTTCACCTGCAATCTATTTAGGCTTCAAAAATCTTACTGAAATATTTGGCTCATTGACACAATAGTACTTAAATATTAAAGCTGTATATCTTATGAAATTTCTTTAGGTACAAGGCTGTATCAGTGAGTCAGGAGTTAGCCACACCTAGAGAGAGCAAGAGTAAGAAGCCACACAATCCATCATGGCTCCCGGTGATGCCAAACTCTTCACATTTAGATGCTGTGCCACAAGCGACACAGATCAGCAGAACTAGAGTACATAATAAAAAGGTATGTTTATTTATTCAGATAGATAAATGAGAAACACATTGTATGTCACCAATTTTTAAACTCAAGGTAAAGTTGGCATCTATATTAATCAGAGAAGGGGATGCACAGAAAGGGGATATTTTCCTACCTACCCATAATGTCACTGTTAAATCCACTTCTCGTTCCTACTTTTCTTGTGGAAAGGGAAAGGGGACTAAAATTAGGCCCCCAAAAGGCACATTCTACTGACGAAATGTAGAATTGCTTTCATTTAATGCCTGTTTTCAGCATGGTTGAATAAGTTAAATAAAAAAGATACCAATACTTCTGACAATTTATACTTATAGTATTAATTTATATAGTCTTTGAAAATATTAAAAATACAGAAATTGAAAAAAATAATTTCAATTTTTTAAATGTTTAACAGGTGCGCACATTCCCGCTATGCTTTGATGATACCGATATGACGGCAATGTTGGAGAACTCCTCGCAGAAGCAGATCCTGGTACCAATACGTCTAGATATGGAGATTGAGGGCCAGAAACTAAGGGATACATTCACCTGGAACAAAAATGGTCATTACAGTTTTTATCTATACCAAATAGAATATCTGCATGTAATATCGTAAAAAATATGTTGTGTCTGTCGGAGGACTGTGTTGGGGGTAATAGCTAGTAACTAATACTAATTTACTAGTCTTACTAATATTTTAATTGTGAAGGTTTAAATGGATGAATGGATAAATATTCATTACAAGATATCTTCAGAGTGGCTTACGCATTTTGATGAAAGGCACAGATGTAGATCATAGTCTGGAATAACACAGGCTACTTACTACGATTTATTTCACGCCCAGGTGCAGTCTCGGGCGACAGCTAGTTAATTTTATATATAATATTATTAATAACTTGTTAATTTACAGAATCAATAATAACACCGGAGCAATTTGCTGAAGTTCTCTGCGATGATTTAGAATTGAACACGGTGACCTTTATACCGGCTATAGCGTCATCTATACGTCAACAGATTGACGCGTTCCCGAACGAACCACCCGCCATATTGGAAGAACAAAGCGACCAAAGAGTTATTATTAAACTTAATATACATGTTGGAAATACTTCGCTAGTAGATCAGGTAAATCATACTTCATACTAATATTATAAATGCATAAGATGGATGGATGGATGTTTGTTAGAGTTTGTAGCCTAAACGGCTGAACGGATCTGGATGAAATTTAGCAATGTAGAACATAGTCTGGAAGAACACATAGGCTACTTTTGTTTTTTTAATTCCATGCGGACTTGGTCAGGGGCAAAAACTAATATAAACCTTATATCTTTTACGAATAAAGTCCATTTCAGGTCATATTCTAGATGTTCGGTTCGTCAAAATAAATGTCATGTCAATGAATAATTATTTCCAGGTTGAATGGGATATGTCCGAGAAAGAGAATAATCCTGAACAATTTGCTATGAAACTGTGTGCTGAGTTGGGTTTGGGAGGGGAGTTTGTGACGGGCATAGCTTACAGTGTGCGGGGACAGTTGGGATGGCATCAACGGACTTATGCATTCAGTGAAGCACCATTGCCTGTTGTTGAGGTAACGTAGATTACTGTCGAAACTTTACAACTTATTTTACCCACTCCCTTTGACAAAACAGAGATAGCTACATTTTTAATTTTAGATGAATGTGGATAATACTGGAAGATATTGGAGAAGTTTATGTCCTACAGTGGTATTAATCATAACTAATCATGACTGATCATAACTGATAATGACTGATCATAACTGATCATGACTAATCATGACTGATCATAACCGGGTTTTGACCGTAGTGCTTGTTGCCTCTATTTTTTTATGATGTGGCAGATGACAATTTATCAATACAGTCAATGAATGCAGTCATAAACGACAGACAATTTTCAGCATTTTCTATAATAATGATAATATTTTCCAGACACCATACCGTCAGCCGTCAGAAGCGGACCAATGGGCTCCGTACCTTGAGACCTTGACGAATGCAGAAATGGAGAAGAAGATTCGAGATCAAGATAGGAACACGCGCAGAATGCGACGTCTCGCCAACACTACACCGGGTTGGTAAATATTAACTACGGCCTATTTATCATTTAACTCTTTGCTTCTACTATTAATAACAAATATATCGACACGTGAATAAAATTACATCTCTAGAGATCTCATTATAGATGTAACTTGATGAATAAATTTACATCTCTTAAGATATCTTATGGATTACTCGATGAAAAGTAGCATCTTCTAACAAACTTAAATCGGTGAAAAGAGTTACATCTTGATTTCTTATAGATATAACTCGAAAATGGTTCCATTTGAATAAGATCTCTTTAGAGAAATAACTCGATGAATAGTTTTATAATCGCAACTTAGTAAGGGTTACATCTTGGGAGTTAATTTTAGATATAACTATTTTCGTTGCCGGTCAGTGTTTACAGTTAAAATTTATTATTAAATCGAAATTTCGGGCAAAATAATGTTAGTATTTATATTAAATGTCACGGTGATTAAAAGTTTTTTTTTAAAATTAGAGTTTTAGGACACAAATCACTATCGTTTTAAAAATATACCAAAATTTTATTAAATAATTCTCAGTGCTTTAGGACTTATTATGGGATTTATAATAAATGATTTTTATATAAAAGATATTAATGCGAATGTACTTTTATATGACGATATTTTATTGAAATTATAAAACAATTTTGCTCAGATTTTTTTTATGTAGGTTTTGGTTTGGAAATTTTATTTTGGGTTTATAGTATTAGGTGAAAGTTTTTTGATAGTTTTAATTGTTTTAGTATAGTTTTATGTTAATTAAATTATTAAATGATACCTTACTGACTAATAGGAAAATAAAAAACAATGATATACTTATTTGATTTCTTATGTATTTATGTAATTAAAAATTATTCATTGAAGTTAAGGAATATTTTCAATCATATTTGATATATTATTTTTGTTTGTATTATTTTAATTAAATATTTTTATATGTACTTAAAATGTTTTAGTTTGTAGGTTGGACTTAAACATAATTTTAATTGCTATTAATTTATTTTTATTCACATTAACTTATGTACATATTTTTTTATTTTGAGTTTTGTACGACGAATGACTTATTAGTATTATTTATTTTTATTATTTTCAATTAATTGTGTTCAATGATATAAGTACAATGGACTATTTAAGTGTATTTTTTAATTTGTTAAACTTGCATGAAAAAATAATGTTTATTTTTGAAATTCTTCGCGTCCAACATAATTGTTTTTTTTTTACGTTATTTATTCTTAAAAAAATACATTAATAATATAAGACACAGTATTAGTCTTACAGTATGTATACGGGGTAGTATTAAGACTGTTGTAGGTTAAAGGACAAAATAAAGTTAATCTTTATTTATTGATTAAAATTAAAATTTATTTTTTCATGCATGTCGCAAACAGACGTAGTAAAAAGTAAGTGGACTGTTAAATTTTTATCACATTAAATAAATGTTTTTTTTTTCTTCAAAATTATCAACTTTTGTTTCATTTAGTAACAACTCGTAATTAATTAACTTTATTTGGCTCGCAGCGGGTGATTAAATTGACGCAATCTGCTTACCGTTTTATTTTTTTTAATGACAATACTTTGTGATTTGAATTTTTTTTTTATGCTCTAAAGAAATACAGTTATAGTAAAAATATTAAAAGTCACTCAAAAATATTTTAATAAATTAAGTATTTAGACATGATTTTTTTTTTGGAAAAATCGAGTTTGTTAAATAACAGCTAATATCCAATTTCCTTTGTAAAAAAATAGTTTTTTTTTTCGATTTTTTGAATGACAAAGTATTGTCCATTTTTTGGTAGTATATTATTTTTGTAAAACGGCAACACTATAATGGGGGAGAGTTGTGATGAGTTATTTTTGGGTGCAGATGTGTCGTTGAGCCGGGCCGTCAACCGACTGATCCGTGCCGACGAGGCCCTCTTCCAGAACACGCCGGATAAGAGGAGGAAAAAGATTTAATCGCCCAACGCTTGCCGACATTCCTGCTTCATATAAGGATTTTATTATAATAGTTATTATAGTATGCTTTTATATAAAAAAACAACTTGCATCACGAAAATCTAAGGGTACCTCCCCTACTAGAAAATCGAAAAATGTTAGGTATAAAACTACTTCGAACAAAACCATATAATAACCCCCCCCTAGAACTCCCGTAGACCCTTATAAGGCCTTCTAGACCTCCTAGGTCATCGACTAGCGACGCCTAAATCGTAAAAAAAATTCATAGAAGTATTCAAATATCTAATCGGCTCGGGAAAATCGCACGATGGTGTAACAACGTACAGAGATATAGGTGAAGTTGATCTTCCTATACCTATGACTGTTTACGTCACAGAGTAAAAACATCTTTAACTGTCTTACTGTACTGGCTTAGTGTGAACCAGGTATTAACTATACATATCAAAGCGGCGACTACTCGATGATGGGTGAATACCGCGGCGGTATACCAGGTGGGTCTTATAAAACTTATCCAAGAATACTTTATGCACTTTAAATGTATGCAAAATTAGTTTTATATTTTTTTCGCAATATGGCGAGATTTATATGTCTGGTCATGCTATACAACAGTGGAATGACCTGATGCTGTAACAACATACAAGTTAAAAAAAAAATAAAAAAAACATACAGACGTCTTGAGTACCTCCTTCTTTTGGGAAGTCGGTCATAAAAGGTATGTTATCTTAGATTGTAGTTTTTTAAAGTAGAAGGGAGATTTAATTTAAGTAAATTGATCTGTTTAAATATATTACCGCTGAATGCCTGGTACCAAATAATGCATAATTTTTCTAGAAAAAAAAAAAGTTTTTGTGCATTTATTTCGGCTAATCATTGGTATTAATTGATACCGTAAGCAAAGAAATGACAAATAAATTAACCATTAAATGCATGATTTTTTTTATTTAATTGTGAAATAAATATTTCAGTTAGTTTTGAGTCACAGATTAAGGGAAAAATTATTTAAAAAAATCTTGGTTTCAATAAATACTTTTGTTAGTAGACTTTTGGCAACAATATGCATTTAAGGGTTAAAGAATCTTTTTCCTTTTGGAAGTAATTCCGTTAATAAAATTTTGAATTAGGTTTCTTAGGGTCTATTACGATATGCGTAACAGTTGAGAATGTATTTTTAACGTCATTAACAAAGTATGAACAGCGCAGTGCCTATCGGACGTAAAAGTCGATGATGTTACAAAAGGTTCTCACAAATATTCGTGTTAACCTTTTACATTTTTTTTATATCTTCTTTTAAACTATCATACGATACTAAATGTTATAGATTTTTTTCCTGATAATGGAAATTAGTAGTACATTGTTAAGTAGAATTATCACTTTAAAAATATTTTGACTTAAATGTGTATGTAATTTTTAAGAAAAATAAATGTATTACTTTTTAATTGGTGTTTTATTTCTTCCTTAATCCTGTTGATATTATGTACAGAATGTAACTCTTTACATTTAGTAACTTTGGTAGTTCTAATATGGGCGCGGCAGTACCCTCGCTGGAGCGAATACTGCATACATTATCTATACTTCTATACTAATATAATTGAGTATAAACACACACTACTTCGCGGCGCTGGTTGTCATCAATCACAGCATATTTTTTTTAATAATTATTTAGTAAAAAGCCCCACACCTACGACACGCTTTAGGCTCTATATTTTTACGCTATTAAACTTATGGATAAATAAATTGAATAAAATCCCTCATACTGGATAGGGACCATAAACTACAAGCTGCCAACATTAAGGTAGCATGGTTATTATGGTAACTTTTGACATTTGCAATTGAGAATTTGACAACGAAATCAAGTTTTTATAATTTCACGCGTATGAAGCAGCACGGGAACAGCTAGTATTTTTATAAAAAAATCCATTTATATCAAATACCTTTGAAAACACAATGTGAAATTTAAAATTATATAAAACGACCAGAAACAACTTTGGCAACCACAGATACCTAATATAATTTTACATTTCACCATTATTTTTTAAGAAAAGCGACATCTATATTATGGAATGTTCACTACTGATAACAGTAAATTCAATATCGTTGATGTGTTTTTTTAATTGTCTACATGTATTGTGCTTCGAGCGCCAACTTTAGTATTGTTTTTTTTACATAGTAAGAAAATAAAATGCAAAATATTTTAAAATTTAGAATTTAAAATATAACGCAATATTTAAACTGATCATCAAAATAATCAGTTGAAACGTCGTTTGAAATATTAAAATTTTAAACTACCGTAAAATCAATCAGTTACTAAAGGGCAAGTGACCTATAATTTTTTTTTATTCCGTTCTAAATCGAATAATATTATTAACTTTATCGTAACCAGTCTCCAGCACAAATAGTGTAGTATAAGATTTATAGGCTCGCTTAAGACGTTAAGATGTGACGAAGTTTTCTTGTGAAAAACATTTTGTACGCATGCGTCGAATCTACCAATGTTGCGTTGCAGGCTTGACAGCCCTTTGGAGAACTAGTGATGTATCTCCATCGATAATTAAATATCGATAACATTTTAATGAAAGAATTTTAATCATAGCTTTATATTATTGTCAATAATTTCATATTTAATTTGTTTTTAATTATACAGTAGTTTGTTTTAGGTTAAAATTACCATTAAAACAATACAATTCATTATATTAAAGTTAATTGAAAATCTAATTTAAAGTTTTGAAATAAAAGATAATTTACTAAATTCTTTTGCTTGAGGAATTGTAAACATGATTTTTTAATAAACAAAAGTAAATAATACAATTCTTAATATTAAAACCAAATATTTTGTGAATATAAGTGAATTAATAGTAGTGAGTATAAAAGAATTTTTGTCAATAAAGTTATAATAGACAATAAAATCGACGTTTTTCACGGCCCTAATGGTGGATTTTCGCAGTTCAGTGCGATAAAATGTTCTTTGGAGGCGGCGGCAAGCGCGCCTTCTCCGTAAACCCCGCCAACGCGAATTTCAAAACTGCAACCATTATTTTTTCCCCTGCACCGTTCGGATACGTGTACAGTATTTTTTTTTATTTAACATCCGGTTAATTGTGTCAATATCGTGTAACGGTGTTTGTGCAAGTTTTAAATATGTTGATTTATTTAATTTTGTGTTTGTGAAAAGTTTTGGATTTTAATTTTTTCGCAAAGCTGACTTTAAGGTAAGGTTATGATGGTTTTTATAAATTTAAATTGACTTTAGAGTTTTTATTGTGATTTTAAAACTCTATTTCTTTTGTTTTAATACGCCTTTTTATATAAATATCAGTTCCATAAATTCAATAGTTAACTTGTATATAATTTACTGTTCCGTTCAAATGTTTAAAATTGGTCTATATTTAAGTACGTGATCCTAAATACCTAATTATTGTATGTTTTACAATTGCGTTGTAATTAGCAACTGTTTTTAAATTGGATTTTGACAAACTGGAGTCAGCTGGCGATTACTATGTTTTTTTAATAATAAATAAGTTTATTAATAGATGTTAGATACAGATTTTATTAAAAATCGAATTGCAATTAGTTACCAACTACATAAGATGTACTATGCCTGTTTTATTTTTGATAAATTCGGGCTAAAGACAATGAATCTAATTAATTCTTCTGTCTTCTCCTTTTCTCAGTTAGTTGGGGTCGCCTTTCCTCGTTCTGAGTCTCCAGACAGCATGAATCTTAGAGGCTTCTTCGTCAAGGTTTATTTCTTTCATATCCTTTTGGACCGTCGTCTGCCAAGTGGTAGGTGGTCTTCCCTGGGTTCGCGTTGTCGTCGGTATGTTTAAGGATAATTCGACCATGTGATCTTCAGGTCGCCTCTGATCATGGCCATACCAATGTAGACGTCTCTCTTTTAGTTTTTTCAGAATGGGAGCGACTTTAAATGAATCTAGTTAATGATTTTATAAATAAATTGATAAACAAAATTTCGAATGCATATACATATGTATTCCATTATTATCAACTAAAATGTAGACAGTTTCACCATTTTTGAAGGTTGCGGCTTACATACTAGGAATCGCACACGAATAGAAGTTTTTCTATCAAAATAGCTACACATTTCATATCATATTCAAGTTTTCGGTAGTCTTAAATCATCTTATAGCATTATAGTATACAAAAATTGTCTATGTTCAAACAGTTATTAAAAGATAATCTCCATTAAGATTGGAAGCCTCGGCTTGAATAATTAAATTTATCGTCTATCCGAGTCAAAGTTTGAGAGCTGGCCAAATAATGTACTAAGCCTACATAGATTGGTGGTATTCGTCTTACTTAACCGATAGATTTACCGAATTGGCATTCGGTTTATTGTTCGACCTAAAATCAATGGTTTTAGAAATTGGATTCTGATATTCCAGAATTAATTTAACAAAGTAACTTTATATGGTCGTCAGATTAGAAATATAATACACTTAATTACTTTATTTCTCGAATACGACATTTTGCTATTTTTATTTAGTAGGAGCAATAATAAAATATACGGTCAAAAATATGGTTTATGGTTTAATTATTAGTTTTAAAAATGGCTGTGTGCATAGGTTATAAGAATAGCTATTAAAAAGACAAAGCAATTGATATTTGAATCAATCGTGCATACATAAGAAGGCAATTTTTAATAATATCCCAGCATGGTGACCTATTTGGCACATTTGCGGCTTCTTTCTCACAGGCGGTTGATTTTGTAATAAATGAAGAGCTTTTTCTATTGAAAACCGCAGTAATTTTTCTTGTATGTAAAATATCTAGTGCGTAATACTTAAATAAAATACAGGATAAATTTTTTTTACAATACTATTCGAATTCATGAAGGAATAAATTATTTGTGGTTATTCATCGATGTCGAAATTTTATTTTCTATTCTTGGCAAAGAATAAGCAACGCTTTACTTTTTTTATGATAGACGATAATCTATTCTACCAATGAGGCAGTGACCTTGCTTTGTCTATGTTTCTCAGCCTTTTAATTATTCAACATTTCGTCTTTAAAAGAAAAAAAGCATTTAAGCAAAATAACTTAGATTTTCGAAATGATGTATTCGCATTATTCTATATCCAAACAAATTCCAATCCCAATATACAAATGATCGATAGAGATTTGATCTCATCTTCTAGGACGTATAATTTGATATCTTTAACACGTGTCGCTCGAGTACCGTACTAACAATAGTATTGCTGTTACAAAGAGTAATGAGAGGGCCTGGATGTGGCATAATGTAGGCGGGCTTACATAGGGCTGTCGACTTTCAATAAATGGCGACGAAATAAAAATACGATCACTTGCCAACTTTAGATTAATTGGAAGACGGAAAACAACTTCATATTTGATTCTACGTGGAAGACGAAAAACGTTACTTGTTTTATATCGGCCAATTTGATCCGAAGACAAATTCTTTTTGCACGTATGTGCATGCACCATACAAACTAGAAAAAAAAATCATGGTATAGTTTCTTGTCTATGGCACTCCCTTAGCGGATTGGGCCATTGTCGAGTAAAAAAAATCATGTTAAACATTAAGTGGTGACAACCCTAGTAATATGTTACTGGACAGTCGATACTGGGAGACTGAATTTTAGTGTTGAATATCTACTTATTGTTATTTATGGCTTCAACGATAGAGGGATTCTCTGTTACGATCCTTGCACGTGTGAACTGTAATAGGCATAAACGTACTACGTAAGTAAGAGAACTTGTAGAAAATACGCGTACCTTATATTTCTTTGGTCATCATGAATGTATGTTGTAACTAGTAATTATGAAACACCGAACCGCATGATCGATTCTGCAATTAAACTTCCGTGATGTAATAACTTTCAGTGCTAACTTTATTACACGTATGGATATTACAAATAGATTTACAAAAAAAAACATTATCATACTAATATTATAAATGTGAAAGTTTAGATGGATGTTTGTTAGTTTGTAGCCTAAACGGCTGAATGGATTTCTATGAAATCTTACTTCTTACTAATATTATAAATGCGAAAGTTTAGATGGATGGATGGATGTTTGTTAGAGTTTGTAGCCTAAACGGCTTAACGGATCTCTATGAAATTTTCCACAGATGTAGAGGATAGTCTGGAAGAACACATAGGCTAATCACTTTTGTTTTTTTTTTATTCCACGCGGACGGAGTCGCGGGCGAAAGCTAGTTTGCTATAAATATAGCGGATAGTCTGGAAGAACACATAGGCTACTCACTTTTTCTTTTTTAATTCCAAGCGGACGAAGTCGCGGGCGATAGTTAGTCATTCATATATTTTATGTAATAAGCAGAAAATATATTTTTATCCTGAAGTTGAGCTAAAAACAAGTTTATAAAGTAAATAGGTTTCATGTATGTTAATGAATTGTTTTCAAATTACTCGTAATACCCGAAATAGAATTACTTTCGTTTCTATTTGTTTAACGGTAGAACAATTCCAATAAAGTTTATACAGGAGTTTGAAATAATAGCAAATTTGAAACAAAACGTTTTTATATGTAAATTAGGGGTTCCTACCATTGAGGTCGCCAATCAGTTAACCTATAATCTCCGAGACGCGATCGCGTAAACGCAGAGTTGTCCCCTTTTTATTGCTGTGCAATAAAAGCACACGGCTAATTGCATTCCAACCAATTATGCCTCAAGCGGACTTGGATGCCTCCTTATGTTTGTTTCCATTAAGATTAATGTTTCCGAATGATCACTTCATTACGAAAGGTCACTAATACTTCGTAACACCTGAGTTCGAACATTACTTTTCAGTCAGTTTACTTAATAGTGGTAGAGCCCGCTTTAAAATCTTAGCATGAATGGGTCGGCTCCCCCGGTACTATACCACGACCACACAGAAGACAGGCGTGAAGTAGAAGCAATTCCGCGTTTCGTCTGATGAGTGTGGTGCCGGAGGCTCAATGTTAGTCCCTTTCCTGTTATACCCTTTTTATATAAGGAAAGGATGGATAAGGAAGGAAGGTCAAATCCACTTTGATTTGACGGTGGAGGAGACGCATACGAAGGGGAAATATCCTCTTTATGTGCGTCTCCTCCTCCGTCGATTAAGGGTAGGCAGCGCATCTGCAATTGCGGATGTCTATGGGCAGCTGTCGCTTAGCCATTTCGGCGGATTTAGGTGGCCGCTTGCTCGTTTGCCACCTTATTGTATAAAAAAAAGTCAGACGTAAAATACCAAACATGGCGGCCATTATGGAATTTCACTGTTTATTAAAGGTTTTTTTTTAAATATAATCGTGGGATAAGGGTGGATAGTTTTATAATTTGGAGTTTACGAACGTTTTGCGAAAAAGTGCTCTTCTTTCATAGTGAAGATAATGCGGTTTATGATTAGAATCTTACTTTTTATCATACTTAATTTCATACTAACATTACAAATGCGAAAGTTTAGATGGATGGATGGATAGATGTTTGTTAGAGTTTGTAGCCTAAACGGCTGATCGGATCTGGATGAAATTTGGCATAGATGTAGAGCATAGTCTGGAAGAACACATAGGCTACTTTTGCGTTTTTCAATATCTCGCGAACGGAGTCGCAGACGAAAGCTAGTAAATTATAAACCTACATACGAGATGTACAAAAGACAATATAAAGCGCCCGTTAACATATTCTCTGATAATTTGCGCGGCAAAATTCTCAGATAGGTTACTTCCTGATTAAAGAGCTTGTATAATGTCGACTAACAGCATATTGAGGCGTGTAACAAATTAAATTGTAGGCGGGCGGGGAAATTGCTGCTTACAAAGGCAACTGGCAACCCCCGGGGAAGAGTTAAATCATTTTCTCTATATTACCTTTAAATTAAAGTAATTCTGAAACACATGTGTCGAATGAAAAAGGTTTTTTCATTTTGCAAATTGTGATTTTTTTATTTATTAAATACGTAAAACATTTAAAATGTAGGGACGATAAGTTCCCCTTCCTTGTCTACAAGCATGTCTAGAATTTAGATCGTTCCTTCAAACTTTACAAGATAAATTGTTTTGCCTTTCCTTTAATAACTTTAGCCCGCGACTCCGCGTGGAATTAAAAAAAAACAAATAGCCAATCTATGTGTTCTTCCATACTATTCTCTACATCTATGCCTGTCATATAGTTCCGTCTAGTCGTTTAGGCGGTAAACTCTAAAAAACATCCATTGAAACTTTCGCATTTATATTTAATACTAGCTGTTCGCGTGCGGCTTCATCCGCGTGAAATTATAAAAAAAAATATTTCATTGTTTACCTACATTTGTCAAATTATCAATTGCAAATGTCGAAATGACATGACATGATGACAAACCATAGCAATCTTGCTTCCTTGATGTTGGCAGCAACTTATGGTCTCTTTCCCACATTAGGGTTTTTATCCAAAATATGTACCCTCTAAGTTTAATGGAGTGAAAATATATAGCCTAAAGCGTGACGTAAGTGTAGGGCGTTTTATTAAAAAAAGAATTATTCAAAAATATGCTGTAATTGCTGACATCTTAGGCAACAAAGAAGTGTGTGTTTACGCTTTATTATATTAGTATAGATTTAGATTAGTAAGATTGCTTAAACTATTTAGTTAGGTAAAAATATGAAGTAAATGCTTCATACCTACTACGAAAATATAAAGTAATAAAGGAATGAATTCGTAACTCATTTTCCTCTCCCATCTACCAATTCGTTGTGTCAATATTAATATTTACTTTGCACGATTTGAATTTCTTGACACAGATAATCTTCAGCATATGATATAGGTCGCCTCCAACAATCTCAACATATCAACATTCCCCGGATACGTCTGTTCAAATAAATTTATTTGTAGCTTCTATAAAGACCGCTACAGATATACAATTTTAAACAATCTAACAGCCTTACAAGCAAAATTTGCATTAATATTTTGCTTCTCAGATTATTTCTAAGTTTAATTTAATACCGCGTTATTTGTAAGATTGGAAGCGTTTAATTAAAACTGCAGGCACAAACTGTACAATACATCTGACAGTTAAAGTTTTGCCGTATTGCATAGTTTTAACAGAACAGTAGAACATTAGAACTGTTCAATCAAAATTATTGTCTTTTGATTTGAAAGGATTGAGATTTCAAATCGTTTTTCAATTTTCTATTTATAGAAAAATTTGAACAGTGGTAGAGCCCGCTTTAACATCTTAGCACGAATGGGTCGGCTCGCCCGGTGCTATACCACGACCACACAGAAGACAGGCGTGAAGCGGGAGCTCCGCGTTTCGTCTGATGAGTGTGGTGCCGGAGGCCCAATTTTAGTCCCTTTTCCGTTTCATCCTTTTCTTAAAAGGAAAAGATTGGATGGGAAAGTGGATTTGACGGTGGAGGAGACGCATAGGAATGGGAAATATTCTCTTTATCTGCGTCTCCTCCTCCGTCGATTTAGGGTAGGCAACGCATCTGCAATAACGGATGTCTATGGGCAGCGGTCGCTTCGCCATTTCGGCGGATTTAGGTGGCCGCTTGCTCGTTTGCCACCTTATTGTATAAAAAAATAAATAGAAAATGTGTTAAAATCTTCGTATATAGCTCCAAGGTTTTTAAAAGTTGTTAGACCTGAATATTCCGTTTTTCCTGATCCAGAAGTGTTTGTACAAATTGGTTTAACAGTATAGAGTTAACTATAATCTTATTCAAAAATTTGGGGAACGTAAATATTATTCATTCCAAACATTTTCTAAAAAAAATCGTCGACAGTTCGTAAAAGGCACGAAAAAGCATCTTGCAGAGCCACATGTTAAAATCTGTTAAGATTTTTCAAGGCTACATTTCTAAGTTCCATGCGACTTGAGTTGAATAAACGAGAGCTTTTGAGACATCTTTTAACGTTTCTGAGATTTCGAATTCTCGACTAAATACAGTTTTAATGCTTAAAAAGGGTGTCTTTGCAATTTTAATCTAACTAATGACTTTAAGTTAAGAACAATTAAAAATTAAGAGGTTATTTCAAAAGTACTAAATAAAGTTTGTCATGGTCGATTTACAGCTGAATTAAAAACTTTACATATTTAGAATCTTGTACTAATAAACGTATACTTGTATTAAAAAGTTAATTAGAAAAATAGTTTTCATAAACTTTTTGAAAAATAATTAATTGAAACAATAAAATTGTTTATGAAATATTGATTAAAGGTAATTAATTAAACCTGAAAAGGCTTATTCTAAATATATTTTTGCTGTAGATTAATGTAGCGATTACTTATAGCATCGAGTGGAATCATACTTCATACTTCATACTAATATTACAAATGCGAAAGTTTAGATGGATGGATGGATGGATGTTTGTTACAGTTTGTAGCCTAAACTGCTGAACGGATTTCGATGAAATTTGGTATAGATGTAGAGGATAGTCTGGAAGAACACATAGGCTATTCACTTTTATTTTTTCTAATTCCACGCAGACGGAGTCGCGGGCGAAAGCTAGTTTTATAATAATTTTATATGGATGAAGTATACTATGGATTTTTCGTTCATTCTTGTGATTAATTAATGAATAATTTATTCGTAGAATGCGATATAAAGTAAAATATGGTATCAGTTAATACCCAGGTGTGTCTTCGTCCATATTTATCGAGTCTGAGGTAATTGGAACAAGAACAGTAGCACAATTAAACTGTTTCTAGAACGTTCGAGATTCATTTCTCATCCGCCAATTAAGTTTCTACCGCTATTATACCTCAACTTTTAAATGATGCAACCTACAAACAATTAAAATTCAGTTTTTAAAAGGTCAATTAATTTCGATATTATTGCTGATTTAATCAACTTTATTTTAGGTTATCACTAGCTTTCGCCCGCAACTCCGTCCGCGTGGAATTAAAAAAAAAACCAAAAGTGAGTAGCCTATGTGTTCTTCCAGACTATACTCTACATCTACTCTATAGGCTTCAAACTCTAACAAACATCCATCCATCTAAACTTTCGCATTTATAATATTAGTAAGATTTATTTTTTAAACTTGTTCATTGTGACGTAAAGGTTATGGAAAAAGGCTTCATTATTTTCAATTTTTATGTTGACGAAACATGGTTGATTATTTCTTTACATATCGCTTGTATGTTAAAAATCATGTGTGCTTTACAAGGATTCGTATTGACATAATTATTACGTCCATAACGCCATGTTAACAGCCGCAATCTTTTTATAGCCAGATCGATAAAGTAAACATAACGATGCCGAAATCTCCTCTGGGCGCGATGTACTCTATGTAGAACTCAGAACCGTGGAATATTAACAATCTATAGTAATATAAAGAGGAAAGATTTGTATTTTTGTATGTATTGAAATAGCTTAAAAAGTACTGGGCCTATTTTAAAAATTCTTTCACCATTAGGAAGCTACGTTATCAGTGAGTAACATAGGCTATATTTTATTATTACTAATA
>LD689012.1:2633622-2723082 GCA_003118335.3 Papilio memnon
GTTATCAGTGAGTAACATAGGCTATATTTTTTAATTTCACTCGGGCGAAATCGCGAGCAATTAGCTACATTATCATACTAATATTTTAAATGCGAAAGTTTCGATGGATGGTTGTTTGTTAGAGCTTGTAGCCGAAACTACTGAACAGATCCCGATATTTGGCATAGTTGTAGAGGATAGTCTGGAAGAAATGAGGCTACTTACTTTTTTTTTAATTCCACACGAATGAAGTCGCGGAATAAAGCTAGTATATTTACTGTGACCGGCAGTTTAATCATATCT
Organism: Papilio memnon; assembly: GCA_003118335.3. Taxonomy (NCBI): domain Eukaryota; kingdom Metazoa; phylum Arthropoda; class Insecta; order Lepidoptera; family Papilionidae; genus Papilio; species Papilio memnon. Next base: position 2,633,905 of record LD689012.1, read on the forward strand.
GGTAAATTTATCTTTTAACATTTGTAAAAATGTAGGAATAAAGTGCTAAAAGTTGTTGTCATTTAATGGTTATTAAATCTATAGAAAGAGACTCCATAAGATATTATTCTAAGGTTCCTTTTCCACTAAGCAATACGTGACCGCGACTGCTCTAGAAATACGAATATCGGGTTGTCGCTCAGTGTAAAAGAGGTTTAAGTCTACAGATCCCAGCGAATGTGATAACACGCCCAAGTTATAACTAGTTTTACGAAATTGCGTATTACGAATAGAATTCGTTTTGTTTTCATAGACATTCGCTTGTTTTTTGTTTCAACTATTTTGTGTTCTAGAATTAATAAGTAATATTATAGAGTTACGAAAATACACATTTAATCTAGGCTTCCACTACTAAAACAACTGAAAAGGTCTCATTCCACAATTTTTTTCGAATGTAATTGAAGTTGACAATCACTATGACTAAATTAGTGATGAAGGGGTTCAGTTGGACCGCTTGGGTCGATAGAAGATAAAGTTCTGTGGTAAATTGAAGAAGTAATCTACAAAAGTATGCAATTTTCAATTTTAATAACTTTAACGTTACACAAATATTTCTAAATGCAAAGTTAATGAAAAACGTAACTTGCTAAAGTTATGTCAGGGAGAAAACAAACTAATTAATGTAGTAACTTCATTAACTTCATAAACAACTAAGTTATCAGTGAAGTTATGTTATTAGAAAAATAAATTTATTTTATAGACCCATTTTTTCATTCTAATCGTAAAAAAACATTTTAAATTGTGATTTAAAAAATCACGTAAGAAAACAGCCCGAAATACGTAACAGTACAAGAATCTGTTACGTTCTTTTTCTTTCTATCTTCTTAGTTCTTGATTCTTAAAAACCCATCTCGTATCGAATTAAGATTCATGGTGTATCATTTAATAAAATTAATACATGAGATAAATACTAGAGCGTGCGCACACTTGAAACTAAACTATCGTACAACTCTTTAGTCTCGCTTTGATTCCTATGAGCTTATATGGAGATGCGCACACTACTCGATTCTTACTTGTGCAACTTAACAGTTGAATTGGCTGCGAAACAATCGACAATCGCACAACAGTTGTGCAATAGTTTAGAGGTGTGCGCCCGCTCTGAAACGGTACATAACATTAAGCTCGCTACACATTGTCAGTTTCATCTGAACTGTCCGATCGTTCAGGTAAAACTAACGTATGTATGCAAAACTGAGGACTGAACAGTTACCAGTTTTGTTAGATTTATCTGAACAATCGGACTGTTCAAAAAACTGAGCGTGTGTAGCGGGCTTTATAGTGAGCATTGTGTTCCGAGAAGAATAACGAATCAATCGATATCTATTGTACGAATACGCTAACGAGATGAACCTTTGACTTTCAATTGTTCACTTGTTTGTTGAAAATCTATACTAATATACGTAATATATAATAATACAGCGTAAACACACACTTCTTTGTTGCCTAAGATGTCAGCAATTACAGCACATTTTCGAATAATTATATTTTTAATAAAAAGCCCTACACTTACGTCAGGCTTTAGGCTATAAATTTTCACGCCATTAAACTTAGTGGTAAATATTTTTGATAAAAACCCTAATGTGGGAAAGAGACCATAAGTCGCTGCAAACATCAAGGAAGCAAAATTGTCATATTTGTCATTTGTGCATTTGACATTTGCAATTGAGAATGTCACAAATGTAAATAATAAAATAAAGTTTTTATAATTTCACGCAGAAACAGAAAGAAACAGCTAGTATTTAATAACTATGTTGATCACATGTGATGCTGACTTGAGCTTTTAGGAATCATTGACGAGACAAAGTACATTGAAATGCTCATCTATCTATATCTATAACTCTTTACTAATATAATAAAGCGTAACCACACTTCTTAGATATATAGGATGTCAGCAATGACAGCATATTTTTGAATAATTCTTTTTTAAAAAGCACTACACTTGCGACACGTATAGACTATATAAGTAACCGCTATTTAATTTAGAAGGCGAATAAGTTGGAATAAAAGTCATGCGAGAAAGGGACAAAAGTTCAAGCCAATAGAAAAGAAGCAAGGTTGCTACGTTACATTGAAATTGAAAGTTAAGATAACTATAAAATAATTAGGGCCTGTCCCACCACTGGCTGATAGAGGCTCAGATAGCTTAAAAATGACGTCACTGTCAGATAACGGAACAAAATCTGATTTTTCCATCATATATTTTATACTTTGGATTGTTATGACAATTTACAATTTGGTGGGCCTGTCCGACCAAAACTCTAAGGAGAGTTATTACATTTAATTACACTTTTAGCCATTTTTTTAGGGTTAGGATTCATCTAAACTTATTATTGTAATTAAATTTCGTGATTATATAAATTATAACAGGGCTAAATTCAGGAGACAACCTTCGGTGTAGGCACCGACTTACACAGAACTACACAGAAGGTTGTCACGTGAGTTTAACCGTGTTATAATTTATACATTACTAGCTTTCGCCCGCGACTCCGTCCGCGTGGAATTAAAAAAACAAAAGTAAGTAGCCTATGTGTTCTTCCAGACTACGTTCTACGTCTATTCCAAATTTCATCCAGATCCGTTCAGCCGTTTAGGCTACAAACTCTAACAAACATCCATCCATCTATCCATCCATACATCCATTCATCCATCTAAACTTTCGCATTTATAATATTAGTAAGAATAAGAATAAGATAGTATATTGTCTCACAAAAGTTTTAATAAGTTAAATTTCGTGATTGTTGGGACTATATTAGAAGTATTAGTATGAAGGAGGAATGCACACTCGACTACTTCATCTGAACTTTGATGGAGAGTAAAACTTTCGAACTTAGCGGGATTAATATCGCCTTCATAGTTCGGTACGACAGATATTGCTTTTGTAGCCCGCGTTTTGTTTTACGTTTTGTTTTTATTGATGTAGTAGACCTACATATTACAGTTGTCTTTTTTTAATATAAGACGCGCTGACAGCCATGTCTATATGCCTTTTGTTTCACCAAAAGAAACCCACCGTAAACAAAGTATTACAGAACAATTCCTAATGGAATTATCTGGCTACACCACTATTTGTGATTGTAAGTGAATTCATATTTATTTTAATACTAGTTGTTCCCTTGCGGCTTCATCCGCATGAAATTATTGTATAAAAACTTTATTTCATTGTTTACCTACATTTGTCAAATTATCAATTGCAAATGTCAAAATGACATGATGACAAACCATGGCAATCTTGCTTCCCTGATGTTGGCAGCAACTTATGGTCTCTTTCCCACATTAGGGTTTTTATCCAAAATATATACCCCCTAAGTTTAATGGCGTAAAAATATATAGCCTAAAGCGTGACGTAAGTGTAGGGCTTTTTAATAAAATAAGAATGATTCAAAAATATGCTGTAATTGCTGACATCTTAGGCAACAAAGAAGTGTGTGTTTACGCTTTATTATATTAGTGTAGATTTTAAAGTGTGAAATGTTATCATGTTAATCTTTATTAAAACGCTATGAAAATGGTTAATGAAAAGACCGTTTGATAAACTCACTTAAACAAATTGCCCGTCGGTTTTACACTTTTAGCAAAATAAGTGGGAAACTCGAAGAGTTTTCTTTTTTCCGAGTGCTGTTGTTCGCGAAAAAATGGGGAAAATGTTTTTTTCCAACAACGTAGAATAGTTTCACTTTTGTAGTAAAATATAGCGAAGAGCGCTAGAAGTTTAATCAAACAGCGAAGGTTGGATAGGCCTCGAGAACAGCTGTACCCGAGGCCTGTCTGCACAGCTGTGCAACTCGTCTTTGACGGAAAACGTTCAACGGTTTTTGTCTTTGGAAAGCATTGTTTGTTTTGTCTATTATCCTGATGAACACAAATAAAATATAGTAGGTTATTCTAAATGCAGGTTTTTATTAATACTGTAAAGAAAGCGAATCAGTGGATTTAAAATGACCTTGTAAATCTGACTAAAAACATTTTCGAAGAAAAGATTGCATGTTACGGGGTTTCATATTGTCTACGGAGACGCACTCACCTTTGTTTTATAATTATTTAAGCAGTATCTTAATGTAGATTTAATTACAGAAATCTACCTTAAAGTTCGGCTTAACTTATAATTATAGGAGTTTGGTATTAAGTTGTTTTGTTTAAAAGATAATAGACGAAAATGAAAATTTTTTTTAATATTCTTAGAACGCTTCAATCATCGAGGGCGTGGGAGTATTATATCTCATGTACGCTTTGTAACACGATACCTGATGTGATATTATATTATATCTTATATTGAATATTTGGGCATATCTAACAATAGCTGTTGCTCGCGACTTCGCCCGCGTGAAATTAAAAAAATATAGCCTATGTTACTCACAGATAAATTACCTTTCTAACGTTGAAAGAATTTTTAAAATCGGACCAGTAGTTTTTGAGTTATTTCAATACATACAAAAATACAAATCTTTCCTCTTTATAATATTAATCTAACATAAATTCTATAAGGTTTGGAAATGAAATATGTTATCTAAGTGTCACACAGAATGACTTCTTTTTCCAAAACAGACCCATCTCTAAACTGAATTCGTTGTATCTCAAATTATTTTAGTAGACCAAGAATATGTTATCTCAACGTCTATAATTTATATCTTTCTTCTATTTTATTTACTCAAAAATATGACAGCGGTTAGTTGCCGATTGCTGAAACGACATTTAAATATGTAACAACGACTTAAATGATAAGATCACGCTTAACCTTCAATTCCATTAAGATTTTGACGTCTGACGTTTATTCGTTTCAGTATAGGCCTTTAGTCTATCCGAATGTGTTTGTTTAAGGTCTATAGTCTATGAGAATAGAATTTCAGGGCAGTTAAGAAGAAATTATTAAAGCGATCTTGATAAAATTCTGTCCAAATACGTAATGTGGTCCAACTTAATACATACTATAGTTATTAACCTTAATTTATGATATCTTCCCTAATCGAATACTTAAATTAACAATTACATCTTTTCCAATAGTCACCATAACTGTTCAAAATCCTTGCTTAATGTGGCAGAAGTTAATTAAAAATAAATGGTCGGCGATGTAACCGCGCGTTGACGCGTTGCTAGTAATTGCATTGCCCACAGTTGCGGTTCCGCATTCAATGCCACGGAATTATATTGCAAACGACTCATTAAAACTAATAGTAATCTATACTAATATTATAAAGAGGAGAGATTTGTATTTTTATATTTTTGAATGTATTGAAATAACTCAAAAACTACTGGGCCGATTTTAAAAACTCTTTCACCGTTAGAAAGGTAATTTATCCGTGAGTAACACAGGCTATATTTTTTAATTTCAAACGGGCGAAGTCGCAAACAACAGCTAGTCATTAAATAATTGTCGGGATCAATGATAATCAAAATATATTTTCATTAAACTGTTTTAAGAAGTGTTAAAATATTGTTTTTACCGTTTGTTTAATATTTTACTACAGTTTATTAAGATGTTGTGCGATTGTCGATTGTTTCGCAGCCAATTCAACTGTTTAGTTCCACAATTAAAAATCGAGTAGTGTAACTATATAAGTCCATAGGTATCACAGCGAGACTAAACAGTGCGATAGTTTACTCAAAGGTGTGCGCGCGCTCTTACACGTACAGACTTTTTAATTTTTTTTTCAATCAATTTTGAATTTTTTTTTTGTAAAGATCGGTCGGTTTGTAATAAAGCCTTTATTGCTGAAGATTGTAATTTTTTTTATAATTCTACTATAAATCGATTCATAGAAACTGTAAGTCTCAAGAACCAATGCAAACATTATTATTATAACATCGTAACAGCTGAACAACTTTATTTACATTCCCCGTGTATTGTTTGTTAAAAATAAAACTTGGTAATTTAAATTTTTCATTTCGGTAACGGAAATAAATCTCACAAACGAATCCTCCGGCTGAATCAAAAAATTTAATTAAGTACAAAGTAACGGACAGATTTAACTGTACGTTTTATACTGGATAAAAACTCACTTTGGAGAGATTTTTGGGCATTTGAGATATTTTAAATGCTATTTTTAATTTGTATAATGGAAATAGTCTTCAGAACTTTTTTCTATAAGACTATTACATACATTATTATTTGTCTAACGGCCAAATATTGAAACGACAATACGTAAATATGTAAGCCGCGCTTAAACTTTTAAACAACAAATTCATGTAGGATAAGGAGGTTGGATACGTTTTCTTTTTAATTTACTTATTTCGAATTTTATATTTTGACGTTCGTTTTTTAAAATTAGATTAGTCGTGGAAAAAGGAGGAAGAAAGATGAACCACGATTAAGACGATGTGTTTTTTCAAGAGTTTGTAAATATAATAAAAATAAGTGAAATATCAAGATTTTTTAATTATCACGAGTCACCCCTACGTTCATTTAAAATGTTGACATCTATCAGGTAGTAAGCAGCTCTTACCAAGGGAAGTATTTATAATTCGTTTCAGTATTTAGCCGATTTGCTATATATAAAATACGCATTGTCATATCGAATCTTAATTCTTACTAATATTATAAATGCGAGAGTTTAGATGGATGGACGTTTGTTAGAGTTTGTAGCCTAAACGGCTGATCTGGATGAAATTTGGCATAGGTGTAGAGTATAGTCTGGAAGAACACATAGGCTACTTGTTCTAATACCACGCGGACGGAGACGCGACCGAAAGCTAGTACCATATAATTGAATACTCAAATAAAGCACTATTGCAAGGATAAGGCGAGGTGCAACGACCGCCCAGAGCGCTGAACCAAAGGGTCGCCACGGACGCTTGTTTTCTTATCCGTTTGTATTGTAGTTAGAGGGCGTTGTAGACATTTCGCCCAGGGCGCTGATAATGCTAAAACCCTTCTTAGAGGTAACTCTATTTGTGGATTACGTTTTACTTCTTGTTCTGTCTATATGTTGAATGTCTTTAACATTGATTGTCTTTTATTTTTAGGTACATGGTTTTGGGACAAAAGTTTTAACGCGTTCAAATGGTTAGCATGACTCAGTAGATAGCTCTAACTCTTCACTTTGAACGTGTGCCAAATTGTGTTTGTGGATGCATTGCGAAATATAACGCTATGAAAATCTTTTTTTTTGTATTTCTTTTCATTCGAAGATACTATCCGATTTGCGGAAATCGTGCCAAATTTTAACTTTTTGTTTGATTTATACTGCCCGATTTATAGAAGAAATATGCAGAAGTAATAAGAGATCGATGAATGTTGGTAAAAAAAACGCATAAGAACAACTGAAAAGAGTAATATTACTTTTTACTATTATAATTAACTTTAATCTATACTTAACTATACTAATATAATAAAGGGTAAACACACACTTCTTTGTTGCCTAAGATGTCAGCAATTACAGCATATTTTTGAATAATTCTTCCATTAATAAAAAGCCTTATTTACTTACTTACGACTCGCTTTAGGCTATATATTTTCACGCTATTAAACTTAGGGGGTAAATAAATTGGAAAATAAAACTTTCTTGTGGGAAAGGGACCATAAACTACAAGCTGCCAACATTAAGTTATCCAAGCTCTTAGAGTAATTTCTTCTGGAATTGAGATCATGATAAAGAAACTTTACAAAACACGTTTGCGTCTAAAGCAATATCTATTTTACTTTGAACTACGAGTATGTTATTATAAGCTTTTAGTTAGTATTTCAAACTCGTATAGTATTCTCATATTCATTTATTTCGTAAACAAACGTAGAATAATTGCTAATTAAATGGCTGTTTATATTATTATTACTATTGCTTTCGTTCTTTACGTACTTGAACATTTGCGTTTGCGTTTGCGTGTTATAGTAAACTAGCTGTCGCTCACGACTTCGTCCACGTAATATTAAAAAATATAGCATAGGTTACTCAGTGATCAGTTATTAATGGTGAAAGTTGAAATCGGCCAAGTAATTTTTGAGTTATTTCAATGCGTACAAAAATGTAACAAATACTTTATAACATTTGTATAGAAAACATTTTAAGATTTTATAAATGTAAAAGTTTAGATGGATGGATGTTTGTTAGTACGTAGCCAAATCAGCTTAAATCTTGATGAAATTTTGTTTAAATGCAGATCATAATCTGGGAGAACAGGCTTATTTTTTTTTAATTCTGCGAGGACAAGTCGCGGATAATAGTTAGTATATAAACATAAGTCACTTCGATCCAAAACTGAAATTGTACCTTTTGAAAATTCTTAAATTGAATAGTTAGTCAAATAAATTGTTTAACATATTTTAGATAGCTGTAGTTTTGTTAAGCGATAGTAATTACATCTTAGCGTGGTTCATTAGAGCGTGCGCACACCTTTAACTAAACTATCGCACAACTGTTGTGCGATTGTCGATTGTTTCGCAGCCCATTCAACTGTTTAGTTGCATAACTATAAATCGAATAGTATGCGCACCTCCATATAAGCTCATAGGAATCAAAGTGCGACTAAACAGTTGTGCGATAGATTATACAAAGGTGTGCGCCTTAAGCAATAGTAATTACTGGTTGTTGACAAACATCCATCTTAGCGTGGTTCATTAAAACTATTTGTTGTTGTTCTTAAAGCTCGTGAAATTAACAAAACGTGAGTAAACAACTTTATTCGCTTTTATCTTGGATATTCAAATCGTATTACGATTTATAATAATTTCATATTCATTTTGTTTCAATAGAAATAAAACAATTCAAGCACTATTAGAATAAAACTGTATTTTTACTAACTCTAGTTAGAAAACTAACAAACGTCCAAACTCTCGGAATTTGTCCCTATACAGGACATTTCAAACTATCTTTCTGAAATATGAATAGTCTATTAAAAATTGCGATCGTTAAATATTTTTCACCAGAATGTACGATGCATTTACTGTATATTTTGTTTAACTTATGTTTTTTTTTTATATACAATAAGGTGGCAAACGAACAAGCGGCCACTTAAATCCGCCAAAATGGCGAAGCGACCGCTGCCCATAGACATCCGCAATTGCAGATGCGTTGTCTACCCTAAATCGACGGAGGAGGAGAGGCACATAAACAGGATATTTCCTCTATGCGTCTCCTCCACCGTCAAATCCACTTTCCCATCCAATCCTTTCCTTATAAGGGTGGAACGGGATAGGGACTAAAATTAGGGCCTCCTGCACCACACTTATCAAACGAAACACGAAATTGCTCCCACTTCACGCCTGTCTTCTATGTGGTCGTGGTATTGCACCGGGCGAGCTGACCCATTCGTGCGAAGATGGTAAAGCGGGCTCTACCACTGTCGTCTTTTATGTTCGTTAAGCTAGCGCTTTACCACGGTCCCACCTGATGAAAGTGATGATGCAGTCGAAAGATGGTACACGGTTTATTTATAAGTGTACCGAAACAATATTGCGAAAGTTTATTCATTGTATATTGGAATCATAAAAATGATTCGTTGGTATCTTAAATTTTGTCATATGTATAAGTCGTGCGGCATGTTTCACTGAAATCGTATTTGCATATTCAATTCCACGTGAATCCTTCCCAACGTGCCTTGCTTGTGTAATAGAAAAAAAATCGCAAATTTTTTTGACAGATTGCATGACAAGATTTTTGTATAATGGCATGTTATATTGCCCTGATGTTTGATGTTACCTTACTAATCTGTACTAATATTATTAAGAGGAAAGATTTGTATTTTCGTATGTGTTGAAATAATTCAAAAATAACTGGGCCGATTTCGAAAATTCTTTCACCATTAAAAAGCTACGTTATCAGTGAGTAACATAGGCTACATTTTTATTATTTTTTAATTTCACGCGGGCGAAGTGGTATCTTAATAAAATAGTGTTTTCGTCTATTCAAGAAAATGTTGTAATTAAGATTCTTGACAGATGATTAAAACTTTATGTAGAGGGATAATAATTGTGTAAACCGTTCATCATAGTATAAGAAAATGGGTATGTATGAATTGCAAACGCGTATGTTAAAAAAAATCGTGTGCAACCCCCGTCACCGTCCAGATGGATTACTGTTGTTTATTTAACAACACCATTAATCACGAACGCCCTCTGCAGCCTCAAAAGAGATAACTTTTTCGTTATGTTTTAAATTGCGAGTTATTTTTAAAATTATTGTTATGGTTTGAAAATTAATTCCAAAGTAATATTTTCTCATCTCGTTCCGAACTTAATATTTGTCTTAAGCAAACACTCAATGCAGTTTATATCTAATCTCACTGAGTGCGGATTTATTTTCAAACTAAAAAAATAGCACGTGTCAGTCACATCTAACTGAACAATCAAATTGTCCAGTTAAAACGTGTATAGACAAAATTTTAACTGTCAATTGTTATAGTTGACGATACATGTCTTACAGTACATCTTGTATCATATTTTAGAGTGAATACAAAAACAATTTAACAAAACGCCATCATGTTATGCTAAAGATTAACATGACTACGAAGTCGTGTTTATTATGATCATGTTTATGAGACACAGCCTTGTTAATTAGTAAACACTAAATATAATCACACAGAAATTAACAACGTTAATGATTCGTTAAACATAACAATTGCGGTAAATAATAATTCATCAAATAAATACAGTACTTAGCGATGAAAAGACAAAAAATATGTACAACAAAGAGATATGTACGTATGTGCATATTTGAATATTTCTTTAACGTATAAGTTAATCGCAGTTTTCGGATAATGGAACAATTTTCTTTTCCAACTTAAAGGTTAAGCTACTCTTAATTTTTTTCAAAAAAACATTATTAAGTTTTTATGTAGTGTTAAGTAAATAGGATTGACATTAAAGTGTCTAAAATAGATTTTTGTACGTCTCTTATTGAATGAATTTTCAATAGATTTTTGCCTGCTCTAAATTTATTAGGCTGCCGTGAATGAAGACTGGAATTGCTTCCATTCTTACAATCAACTACCATTGTTACAAACGGATTGACGTGTCAATAAAAAGGTTCTACAAATTATATTAAGAGAGGACTCTTTTATTACTTAATTCCGTTATTTGTTATAGCTTATACTGACAACCCGTCCCGGCTTCGCACGGGTCTAATACTGACAGGAAAATGTGATTATTTATCTTGTGTTGACTATCTTATTTATCGAGTTCCTTTTTTAAAAATTTCATCCGCGTGGAATAAAAATAAAGTAAAATAATAGCCCTATGTTACTCAGTGATATACAAGGATATAAATCTTTCCACTTTATAATCTTACTTCTTACTAATATTATAAATGCGAAAGTTTAGATGGATGGATGTTTGTTAGAGTTTGTAACCTAAATGGCTGAACGGTTCTCGTTGACATTAGGCTTAAACGTAGAGGATAGTCAGGAAGGACACATAGGCTGCTCATTTTTGTTTTTTTTTATAACTACACGCACGGAGTGACGGGCGAAAGCTAGTATTATATAAATCTATTAACACAAAAACCTTGTCAGAAATTCGTTCCTTTGGACGTTTTTTGGATAAATTACCTTCCTAACTTTCATCTCGATATTTCACTATGATCTTAAAATGGTTCGTTGAAGCTAGTCTCTGCCAATGTCGATGTCGGCGGATAGACAGCTTTGAATAAATTCAATACCTTACAGATTGAATTCTAAGACGATCTTGCCAATATTTTCAGCTTTTTCGCATTATAAAATCTTACATTTTAATATTAATTTTTATTAACTTGTCATTCTACAATCCCGAAGTTACCTATATCAAATGTCTAATCTACTACCGTTTAGGTTAGTATTTAAAAATTAAGTTAGTACTTTCTAATTTTTGATCGACTTCCCAAAAGAAGGAGGTATTCAAGTCGTCTGTATGTTTTTTTTTATTTTTTTATGTGTGTTACGCGATAGCTCCGGCCCTGGTGGACCGATTTTGAAAATTATTTTTTTATCCGAAAGGTAGTGCTTGCAGGTGGGTCCCATTTTTTTTAAATAACTTGTACGAATGTTAAAAGACTACTTAGGAAAAAATACGTTTCATTTTATTATTATTCTCCTTGTTTGACATCACATTTTATCTCTACTTCTCCACTAATATAATAAAGCGTAAACACACACTTATTTGTTGCCTAAGATATCAGCAATTACAGCATATTTTTGAATAATTCTCTTTTTAATAAAAAGCCCTACACTTACATCACGCTTTAGGCTATATATTTTCACGCCATTAAACTTAGGGGGGTAAATATTTTGGATAAAAACCCTAATGTGGGAAAGAGACCATAAGTTGCTGCCAACATCAAGGTTGCCATAGTAAGGTAATTGGTATTTTTACATTTGCAATTGAGAATTTGACAAATGTAAACAATGAAATAAAGTTTTTATAATTTCACGCGGATGAATCCACAAGGGAACAGCTAGTTTTTGATAAAACTAAATTATTGTTATGTTGTAACTCTAACCGAATTTTACTGCGCTTCATGCAGAATGGTTACATTATAAACGTAGCATAAAATCATCTGCATTAATTAAAATAAAACATACATCAATTAACTTTGCTCAGTTCAACTGTGGTTACATTCCATCAGAGAATTATTCTCTACAACTACATTAGTTCTGTGCAATAATTCAATTGTTCTGTTAAACTTCACGCGGTTTGAGCTTACATATGAATAACTCCAATCTAATAAATGTAACTTTGGCATATTCCGCAATCTATAATCATACTTACTAATATTATAAATGCGAAAGTTTAGATGGATGGATGTTTGTTAGTGTTTGTAGCCTAAACGGCTGAACGGATTTCGGTGAAATTTGGTAAAGATGTAGAGGATAGTCTGGAAAAACAGATAGGCTACTAACATTCGTTTTTTTTTAATTCCACGGGGATGGAGTCGCGGGCGAAAGCTAGTAATATTATAAAGATAACAGATTTGTATTTTTATGTATTGAAATAACTCAAAAACTTCTGGGCGCATTTCGAAAATTCTTTCACCATTAAAAAGCTACGTTATCAGTTAGGCTATTTTTTAATATCACGCGAGCGAAGTCGCGAGCAACAGCTAGTATCATATATGCCGACTTGCCTGGTGTACTACCCTATCCACTTAGAAGACTAGCGTTAAGTGGAGGTAGCTCCTCGTATCGTCTGATGAGTGCCCGTGCAAGATGCCTGAGTTAAGTTGATTTTCCCTTCTCACTCTTATCTTATAAGGATACCGCGGGAACGGTAAGGGGATTTAACAGAGGAGGTAACGCATAGGAAAACGAAATATCCTCTTCCTGTGCATCCCCTCCTCCGTTGGATAAAGGTAGGCGATGTATCTGCAATTGCGGATGTCTATGGGCAGTATTCGCATCGTTGTTTTGGCGAATCCAGGTGGCCGCTTTTGCCACCTTATAAAAAAAAAACCAGTTTCTATTGAAATATTTCTATAACATAAACATGTAATATTGACGTGTATAGGTTTCTTTTTTATCTTAATATTGCGTGGACGAAGTCGCGTGAAACAGCTAGTTGACAATAAAATGATTGAATGTAATAAAACAAAACAATTGTTTCGAGTAAAATTATCAGAATATGATATTGAATTTGGAAGCCATGTTGTTTTCATTGTTGCGAGTTTTAACTTTTGCTATATGTTTTATGAAAAAGTTATCACTAAATTACTATAAGTATATCTATTGATAATCACGTAGTTATTTCCAATTATGTATTTTCTACATTAAAATTTAGTACTTCAATAAAAGAAAATCTAAGAATAACTTCTTATTTCTTTATTCTAAGTTTAACTAATGATAACATAATCCCGTTGAAACGTTAGCTTAAATTAAGCTGGTTGCAGACGGAGATTACAAGCTTATGTCTCAAAGGTATTCATGTTCTGAGTCCCCAGACACGTATGCGAGATGCTTCCGGGACTGCAATGCTATTTAAATATATTTATGTCGAGACCTATGTACACTGTGGTCGCTACGATACTCGTAGCATTTAACGTAGCATGTTGCTACTTCCACGTAGCACCGCCAGTGTTGTGTTACGGATCGGTACTTTATATGTGTAATCTCGTAGTGGAATTAAAATTGTAATAAATCTGTTATTAGAAATAAAAATTTCTGATTTAGTATAGATAATAGTCGAAAAACTTTTGGCACTGTTAGTCTATCAATTAACTGTCTACAAATGGAGTATTTTTCTTGAAACATCAAAAAGTTAAATTTGCCAAAATGTGTATTCAAATACATTTTTTTTTAAATTTTAGAATTAAAAAATCTATTACGGAGAAGGGCATTTATTGTCCATACAATTTATAATCTTGTATGTATTACTGTATTTACTATGCTTAGATTAAAGTTACCGAATTTGCCTTGTAGTTGTATTGAATCCGTGTTCAGGTTTATAATTTCAAAGTTATGTTTGCCCTCGGCGGCCAACTAATATTCCTAATAGCTTGGCTTTGTGTAACAACAAATATTGCGTACATATGTACCTTCGCAACCTACTTTACTAAGCACAGTAGCGTAACTGTAAGTACAAAGAACAATATTTTGGGACGTATGTACATTATTTGAATTAAAGATTAGTAAATAAGTCTTCTAATCTTATTATCTCATCTTAAGTAATCTTAAGAGCGTCGGTGGCTCAGTGGTTTAAGCACTTGACTTGTAATCTACAGTTCTTGGGTTCGAATCCCGCCGCCATGTACCAATGTGATTTTTCGATTTTTCGAATTTTCATATGTACATAATTTACCCGACGTTCTTACGGTGAAGGAAAACATCGTGATGCAACCTGCACATATCGGCGAAGAAATTCAAAGATATGTGTGAAGTCAACCAACCCGCACTTGGCCAGCGTGGTTGACTATGGCCTAGGCACCCTAACTATAGGATAGGCTCCGAGCCCCTCGGTGGGGACGTATAGTGAGCTGGTGATGATGAAATAAGTCTTTATGTGTAATCATATAAGATATTAGCTATTGCTCGCGACTTCGTCCGCGTGAAATTGTGAAAATATTTTATTGTTTACATTTGTCAAATTTTCAATTGCAAATGTCAAAATACTAATTACCTTACTATGGCAATCTTGCTTCCTTGATGTTGGCAGCAACTTATGGTCTCTTTCCCACATTAGGGTTTTTATCCAAAGTATTTACCCCCTAAGTTTAATGGCGTGAAAATATATAGGCTAAAGCGTGACGTAAGTGTAGCGCTTTTTATTCAAAAAAGAATTCAATCTTAGGCAACAAAGAAGTGTGTATTTACGCTTTAATATATTGTTATAAATTTCGACACAAATGACTTTTTAAAAACAATAATAGATAGACGAGCGGTAATGTGAGCAATACTGATGAATTACATTAAAACAGAAGCAACTACGTAAAGATATCGAACGTTCCGTGGTAACAACTAGAAATGTACTGAGCGACTGAGCTCCTTAGCTCCTTAGCGACTGAGCACGACTGACTGACTAAAAACCTGCGCCCCTCCTTGCAAAGTCTTTTATAAAACTACCCCCACCATTACTTCTGTTTTCTAATATTATGTAACAATATTATAATAGTATACATTATAGATTGATAAATCTATTTTGCACTTTTTAAACTAACTTATAATGGACCCCTTTTATATCGTTATCGGTTGGTAAACGTTTTTATTTCTTGGTTAAATTTAGGACCCTTTGTGGTAGTGAAATTGGATTGTGGTTTCATGTAAGTTGTAGATGTTGAGTCTTAGAATTTATTTTTCACTATATGTTAAGAAACGGTATAAATCTAGAAATCTTTTCCATTTGAAATATACTTGGAAACATTAATGCCCTTTGAACATATAAACACGTGCAATAATACATATGCATAGAAAGTGTTTTTGACCCAGTTTCTTTGATATGTAAATTACGAGTTTTCGTAACAAAATATACATAATGAATTGCAAATATTTGAAACCCATGAGGAAATAGGCAGTTGGGTTTACTAACATTTAAATCATTAAGGTTTCATCAATTAAGACTTTATGTAAGTGTTGTCAAGAAAAGAATCAAAATAAATTTAAGAGAGAGCGCACACCTTTGACTAAACTATCGCACAACTGTTGTGCGATTGTCGATTGTTTCTCAGCCAATTCAATTGTTTAGTTGCACAACTAAAAAGCGAGTGCGCAAAGGTGTGCGAACTCTTAATGTAAAAGAAACAAGAGAGACGTGCTTCGATGGCGCTATATAGTTTGTGGTCTCTGCCTACTCCTTTTTACGGGTATGATTTGTTTTGTGAACACACTCGTATGTCATAAAACAGTAAAACAATTAATTTTAGTTGACGTAGTTATACTAAAGTTTATCGAGCTGTGTCACTTGTCAATTTGCTCGTTGAAAAACTATTAAAGTTGAAATGTTGGTAATATAGTCTCGTTCTTACACAAATATTTGCACGATAAAGCAATTAATTTAGTTACTCAGAGTAACCGCAAGTCTTGTAATGGCGCGGTCGTGACGAAGTCCTCGCTAAGAGTCTTTGAATTGTACACAATAAGTTTTAATTATCTCTAATGCTTGTGTAACGTATACAGGGTGTCCTACAAAATAGTGACAAGCGGAGGTCCACAGATAGACAACTTTAGGTACCTGAATCAGCCCCATGTATTTTTTTCGACTGATGATTTTTTTTGTGAAAGAAAATTTTCGACCGTAACAACTTTAAAATTTAAAACTAAATAAATATAAGAATTCTTCAAGATTCTTTTTTTGAAACTTAATCTTTATGAGTAGTGCTAAGTTGAATTGCTAAATAAATGTTAAAAATAAATATAAATAAGTGATCAACGGAATAAATATGGTTTACATATTTCCTAATGTCTAAATATTTCTGTATCAATGTATCCGAGAAAGATTGTGTCAAGAAACATCGATCTGTTTATTGTCAGTTCTTTATAGAATAGGAAGTTTAGAGTCCGGGTAAATAAAATTCTGTATAGAGCTCGAACAATGTAGTTTTATGAGGAGCGATAAAAATATTTTCCCGCTGGAGGGTGAATTTATAGAGCCATTAGTGTTTGTATCTATAGAAATATTATTTATTTTTGATTAAAGAATATAAAAATGTACACGAATAAATATTTAAATTGTTGTAAAGTATGGCATAAAATTAAAAAGATTTTGTTACATATAAATCGAATTATTATATTTAAAATTAGATAAAAGTTATTTTTAATTTTAACCGACTTCAAAAAATGTTCTCGATTTGTATGTTTTTTTTTGTTTGTAGCTCCGCTCCTGGATATTAAAAAATATGAAATAGTTGACCAAATTCGATTTAAAAAAAAAAAGTTTTAAAAGGTTGATATAATTAAAGCCACGAAACCTATTAAAACTTTTTAGTATAATTTACAACTGTCGCGGTCAGACGATATCTGCAATTTAACCATTATCTCTAACTGCGGAACTCGAATAAACATTCCGCTACAAATTGCCTTGTCAAAGCTTGTCGGTGTAACCGAACCGATTCCTCGATGCAATATCCCACACTACTATTTAATTTTCTAACTGACCTATTTTCAGATAAAAATAAGATATATTAACTAAGGTATACGTCTTACTTATCTTTACAATATGACTAGTTGTTACTCGCAACTTCTTCTGCGTGAAATAATAAAAATAAAAGTAAAAATATAGCTTATATTACTCAATGATAACGTAGCTATTTAACGGTGAAAGAATTATCGAAATCGGTCCAGCAGTTTTTGAGTTATTTCATAACATACAAAAATACAATTCTTTCTTCGAAAACATATGTACATTTTAAGAGAAAAAAATAATTCAAAAGGCTTTACTACCCATAAGTATATATTCAGTTTGTTTAGCTACTAAGTTAATATTAAAGAAATTAGCGTCATAAATAGAATGTTCAGCGAAATTCGTAATGCAACTCTTTGTGTTGGTAACACAATAAACTTGCAGCGCTTCCAGCAACAGCAATTTTCAACTTGAAAACTCTTCAAAGAGACATATTAAAAAACTACCTGGATCTCATTTAAACATGGCTTTAAATGAAATGTCGTGAGTAATGTAATTAAAAAGGTCAATTTAAGATAACTAGTTGACTGACTGTTGCCAATTCCATATAATTTATATTAAACTAGCTGTTCCCATGCGGCTTCATCCGCATGAAATTATAAAAACCTTATTTCATTGTTTACATTTGTCAAATTCACAATTGCAAATGTCAATTGCACAAATGACAACGAAAGCCTTTAAACATTAGATAACAATTACCGTTACCATAATATCCTTGCTTTCTTAATGTTGACAGCTTGTACTTTATGGTCCCTTTCCCACATGAAGGTTTTTTTTCCAATTTATTTACCACCTAAGTTTAATAGCGTGAAAATATATAGCCTACAGCGTGTCGTAAGTGTAGGGATTTTTATTAAAGAAAGAATTATTCAAAAATGTGCTGTGATTGCTGTCATCTTATGCCACAAAGTAGTGTGTGTTTACGCTTTCAGAGGGTTGGTCGGTCTTTCTCTACATTTGTAACCTCAATCTCATTTTGCTTCAAACAGTCTGCCATATAATTTGTTTTCAACAATCAATATGACGTCAAACTGTTTTACGATCGTATTTTCATCCTCTCCCATGGTGTTGTAACATAAGTTTTTTTTATATCAATCGAAATGACCTCAAATTACAAAAGTGGAGCACCTGACATTAAAACAATAAGAGGTTAATGTCCGCGTTGTTATTTATACTACGTCTTTGTAAAAGACAAAGAGATTAAACATGTATAGAGCGAGCATAGTTGTCACTCCACTTGAAACGTTTTGCACATAATCTAGAGTTTTCTGGTGCCCGATAGTCAAAACCACAAACAAATAAATAATTCTAACACTGAGAAGCGTCTTGGCGTGTCAAATTTAACATTGAGATTGTACCGTACAGAGTACCGATGACAAAAAGGTTTCTCCCAATGCCTAGTCTATATATTTCTTAAGTCTTTGGTAGAAATGAATATGAGAAAGTCTTACAAATACGGCCGCAAATGTTGTTATTCACTACGTTAGTTCATTGTAGTAAATAATGTATATAGAAAAAAATCCTTCTTAGCGTTGAACACGTTACCACTTAACTATGGGTGTGATCGTTGTCAAGCGCTGATTTTAAAAATCATAAAAAAAAACAGCGATATAAATTTGAATCTGGTAAGTACATGGGTTTCGCTGTCGCAACATATATTAAATTATGACATCTCATTCTATATTAAGTAGAAATGTCTTAAACTGTCGCTACAGCAGCAGAATCCCATAGTATACTTACATACTAGAACTAAAAACTATACTAGATAAAAAAAAAACTTCATACTCATCATCATCATCAACTTGCTCTTATCCCTAAGAAGGGTCGGCACAGCATATGCTGAACTTGATACTCAATTTATTAAAATAATTTAATAAAATAATAAACGTCATATTGTTAGCAAGAAATTCGAAAAAAATATCGTAACTAATTCGTAGTATAACATTTGATACTGATTTTCCCCGACTTCCATTTATTTTACCGTATTTGTCTAATTCTAAGAATCCATCGCCTCTTTTACTGAACGATATTAAGAGCGCGCACACCCCTGACTAAACTATCGCACAACTGTTTAGTCGCGCTTTGATTCGTATGAAGTTATATGGGGGTGCGCACTCTACTCGATTTTTAGTTGTGCAACTAAACAGTCTAAGGTGTGCGCCCGCTCTAAACGGCTTATCTAAGTAAAATTGAATTTCCACAAAGGTCTTTTACGAAGATGACCACTTAGGTTTACAAGAAAATCCGATCGAAGCTAAAAAACTGGATTGCCACTTGTTTGACAAAAAATCTACTCCAATATTGAAGATGATAAGTCCTTTTGAATATCAACTATACCTAAATTTATTTTTATTTGAAATAAATCTACGTAATGAATTATTTTCTTCGTCTAGATGAGCATTGCTTTTACCTTACTAAAAAAACCTTAAAGTTATAAAAGAGGGGATGCTCAGAGAGATATTTCCCCTGCCTATACGTTCCCATCCCCGTCAAATTCACTTCCCACCCATTTTTTAATTAAGATTTCAACGGTGGAGTCAAAAGCATCCACCTGGTTGTAGTTTTAAGGAATCTTCTAATTACCTAATTTTTACCCTTAAATACCTGAAGCTTCAAATTTGATACCGGGATTATAAATATCATTGGGCACCTACAATCGATTTTATTTTACTACTAGCTGTTGCTGGCGACTTCGCCCGCGTGAAATAATATAGCCCATGTTACTCACACATAAATTACCTTTCTAACGGTGAAAGAATTTTTAAAATCGGCCCAGTAGTTTTTGAGTTATTTCAATAGATACAAAAATATAAATCTTTCCTCTTTATAATATTAGTATAGATTAGGCTGTTAACATGTTAGAAAAGGAGCCTATCACGTAAATATATAGACAAAAAGTTGACAATATTTTCGTTTTATTTTACTGTTTTTCCCTATTAGGAAATACAGTAAAGTGTACTGTTGATTTAAAAAATCAGGCATTTAAGGGTTAAATTATTTTTCTAAGTTAAGATTGATATAAGATTGAGATTGGAATAATTTGTTATAAGGTTACGTTATGTAAGTGTCGATTAACGCTCCGATCTCGTTGGCGCCGTTTCAAATCGATATTTCAAATTAATTATGACGCGCCTGTCGGTGATATATAGCACCAGTTTGGCATAAATTAAATGAATATGACACGAAATCGCATATTTGTGTGGCATTTGACATGAAACTGGTATGCCTCGTCGGGCACATTAGGACCTTCATAAGCAACAAACCTTTTCAGGCCTACTTGCTTAAACACAAAGATAAAACACAATTCTTCCTCATTAATTTCTTTGCCTTCCCTAAAAATATCAGAATGACATCTATACTAATATTATAAAGAGAAAAGATTTGTATTTTTGTATGTATAGAAATAACTCAAAAACAAGGCTGATTTTAAAAATTCTTTCACCGTTAGAAAGGTGTATGTGTGAGTAATATAGCTTAGATTTTTTTTTAATTCCACGCGGACGAAGTAGGGAGCAACTCGTATATCAAAAAAGGCAATTCGATAACATGAAACAAGTACTTTTTCTAACTTGTATGAATATTAACTTAAAATATTACACGCGTGATACCGTCTTGACAATTGACACCGTTGTAAGGTTTCTAAGTGCACCGTATAATCGCATTATCGCTTACTGAGGCCTGTTCGTGCCAGATTACACTATTGATTGAATATTAATGCTTACGATCTATGCTTACTCAGCGATTCAGTACTGATTTGAATTCAACGCATCAGGCCATCGATTAGTTGCGTGTAATTGGACGTACAAAATCAACATAAGAAGCGAGACGAAGCACGAGTTTTGGCACGTGTCTTACATGCAAGTGTGCCAGCTACTGGCATGTGATTTCCGGCCATTTTATCGTTTAGAGATTTGTTTATTCGTTACCAGCTTTCGCCCGCGACTCCGTCCGCGTGGAATAAATAAAAACAATAGTGAGTAGCCTATATGTTTTTCCAGACTATCCTCCACGTTTATACCAAATTTAATCGAAATCCGTTTACCCGTTTTGGCTACAAACATCGCTATTCAACGGAATAAATAGTATCCTATCTCCGTCTCCTGGCTCTAAGCTACCTCCTACCAATTTTCAGCCATATCGGTGAAGCCGTTCTTGAGTTATAAATAGTGTAACTAACACGACTTTCTTTTATATATATAGATTAATTATTTTTGTTTAAATAGTCTTTTTTTAATACTGGATACGTTGAATTAAATTGGATACGCCGACGAACGGTATGTCCACGTTATCCTGTTACATGTTTACCAATAAATCAATTTGGCGTTCGTACACATCACGCTACACTGACTTCCACGTTTCGCTTGGTGTGTACGTCAACCAAATTATTCGACAGTATTCGAAGTTCGCTATGGTCATAGATGGTTTAACTATGAGTTTCCACTGTCGGAAATCTGTACAATAACTTGATTTTGTACGTACGTTTTTATATCTAAATACTAGCTGTTCGCGTGCGGCTTCATCTGCGTTAAATTATAAAAACTTCATTTTATTGTTTACATTTGTCAAATTATCAATTGCAAATGTCAAAATGACATGACATGATGACAAACCATGGCAATCTTGCTTCCTTGGTGTTGGCAGCAACTTATGATCTCTTTCCCACATTAATGGCGTGAAAATATATAGCTTAAGCCTAAGAATTATTCAAAAATATGCTGTGATTGCTGACATCTTAGGCAACAAAGTATGTGTTTACGCTTTATTACATTAGTATAGATTATGTTAGTGTGCTGTTGGCGATTGGATCATGAAAGTTGGCAACACCAGCATTGCAATATTAAAAAATAAATGCCCACTCATTTTATTTGAGTTTCATTTTGCGAGTAGAAAATATTTGTCTATGGTCCGAATTTGATGATTGCTTTATTTTTTTAACATGAATGCTGAATAGATGATTTTTATATCAAAGAGGAATACGGTTATTCATTTGTAATACCTTTAAACCTCGTATGAGCTTTTGAAAAATAGTACATAGCCTTTTCGAGAATTTTTCTCGTTTGATAGATAGTTGTCATTTTCTGAATCCCTTGAGAACTCGAGTGATGATTGCATCACGGAAATAGTTTATTTGTTATTGATTGAAGTGGCCTCACAGCCTTGAGACGCTAACAACCGATTGCTTCTTTATAGCTTTACTAGCTTTCGCCCGCTACTCCGTCCGCGTGGAATTAAAAAAAAATCAAAAGGAAGTAGCCTATGTGTTCTTCCAGACTATCCTCTACATATATGTCAAATTTCATCGAGAACCGTTCAGCCGTTTAGCCTACAAACTCTAACAAACATCCATTCATCCATCCATCCAACCGTCCATCCATCCATCCATCTAAACTTTCGCATTTATAATAATATATAGTGATAGTGATAGTGATAGTGATAGTGATAGTGATAGTGATAGTGATAGTGATAGTGATAGTGATAGTGATTTCATGCAGTAACTGCTACTCAGATAATTCACTTCTTGCTTTTCATGTTATAATGTTTCTTTTTTATTATTATTATACAACATCTACAGACTCTTGGTCCGTATTCTTTATTTTGTTTAATGACTGACTTTTTAGTCTACGTTTTAATCTAATTTTGTTGGTAAATATTTCTACATACTTGTTTATAATAGTGCTTTCAAATAGTTATTTAATATTTTAACAATTAATAGGTAACTATTAGTGTTCTGTTAATTTTTTTATGACAGGAATTACAAAAAATACTTGAATAAAAGTTTTTTAATATCTGATTCGTCCACATTTTACTACGTTTCATGTTTTACAGCTTTTTTGAAATTGGATTTAATGTTACTCTCATACTTCATACTAATATTATAAATGCGAAAGTTTAGATGGATGGATGTTTGTTAGAGTTTGTAGCCTATACGGATGAACGGATCTCGATGAAATTTGGCATCGACGAAGAGGATAGTCTGGAAGAACACATAGGCTAATCATTTTGTTTTTTTTAATTCCACGCGAACAGAGTCGCGGACGAAAGCGAGTTGTTTATAATTTATAAGGACATTTAATAAAGTTATTCAATATCTGCTTAGTAAACGTTGGCTAAGTAACAAGAACTTTCGTAATTTATTGGCGTACGTGAGGGAAACGTGGACCTCAGAAATATGGTTGATTACAATCATAAATTATAATAAATTATTGCTCTAAAGATGTTGTTTTACTATACATAACGATTCAATTATGCAAAACACTTATCTTTGAATTATATTTAATTTTAAATACGACACGTTTTGATTTTAGATAAATCTATACTTCTATACTAATATAATAAAGCGTAAACACACACTTTGTTGCCAAAGATGTCAGCAATTACAGCATATTTTTGAATAATTCTTTTTTTAATAAAAATCCCTACACTTACGTCATGCTTAAGGCTATATTTCACGCAATTAAACTTAGGGGATAAATATTTTGAATAAAACCCAAATGTGGGAAAGAGACCAAAAGTTGGTGCCAACATCAAGGCAGCAAGATTGCCATGGTTTATCATGTCATGTCATTTTGACATTTGCAATTGATAATTTGACAAATGTAGGTAAACAGTGAAATAAAGTTTTTATAATTTAACGCGGATGAAACCGCACGGGAACATCTAGTCTATAACATTGTGGAAAGGAATAGTTTTTTTTAAATAATATTATTTAAATTGTAACAAGATAATTGGATTTTCAGTTAATCATGACCGAAAATTATGGTTTATAATTTAATTCATAAACTTAGTTATTGGTTATCGTCAATCTGATAACTCAAAAACAAATTGCAAAAAAATCTTAGTGGTATACTTCCATACTTTCCACATCAGAAAACTTCATAAATTAGAAAAGTTTTACGGTCTTTACGGCTTTGCTAGAGGGTGTATTAAAATATAACAAACGTTGACTCATAATTAACTTGCTGTTGCGTAAATAACTTTATAAGGGGTGTTTAAAAATTTCCGACTCGTATTCTTATGTAACAAGGATCAGCAATGTTAAGAAATCAGGTCAACTAGTCGCGGCCGAACGGAGTTTATTCAGTCAGCGGATCGCAAACACGATGTTTGAATAACGCAACTCATAGCCTGCTTATAGAAGCTTTTTTTTATAATACAAGTTGACTAACAAACAAGAGGCCTTTGGAATTTGATGGTAATATAGCCAAGGTTCATTTGCGCGTGAGTGGATTGATGCGTTACCTGTCTTTAATCAATAGAGGATAGGACGTACATATAGATATTTCCCCTACCTATGATACGTCGCCATATCCACTTTCCATTATACTTTCCTTGTACGAAAAGCGTGGACAGTACTCATAAACACTTATCAGTTGAAACGCAGAAGATCTTCCAATGGACGACTGTCTTCTGTGTGATCGGCACGAGCAAGCCGGCCCATTCGTGCGTAGATGTTAAAGTCGGCTCTTCAATCATACTAATATTATAAATGCGAAAGTTTAGATGGATGGATGGATGTTTGTTAGATTTTGTAGGCTAAACGGCTGAACGGATTTCGATGAAATTTGGTATAGATGTAGAGGATTGTCTGGAAGAACACATAGGCTACTAACATTTGTTTTTTTTTAATTCCCTCTGACGGATACGCGGGCGAAAGCTAGTATCTAATAAATATGTTTTGGTTGTAATGAATTTGTTTGTGAATGGCTGATCTACGAATATTGGAATTGTGCTTAGGTCTTGTTTTATGTTGAGAGGCGCTCAGTAAAAATTTATAAGAAAACCCTAGCCGTAATGGGCTCTCGAGCGGAGTCTCGGCTCTATTTGAGAAATAAATGAAGTAAAGTGTCTACGTAATAATGGAGACGTGATTGGAAACTGTTCCATATAAATGAAGGGTGACTTCTTTACTTTTTTATTTAGAGAAAAAGCCTTGCGCTAACTTCCTTAACTTTGTACTAAAAATTGTAATTTAAAATGTTGAAGTTTAATATATTCATAGTAAACTTGTGTGATTTTTTCTAACTTTTTACTGTAATTAATTATAGTGAAAGTATCGATGATTAAACCAGGCTTTAGTTAACGAGCAAGCGGCCACCAGAATCCGCCAAAATAGCCGCCCAACATCTCTATTTGCAGATGCGTTGCCTACCTTTAATCTACAAGCTTAACTTTGCATACGGGAATACTTCGCACCGAATTACATGTGCAGCGGGTGTTTTTTTAGTATATCGGGGGAAATTTTTCCAGAAATATTGCAGTGAATGGAAAACTACTATATTATTTTCCACGGATGTTTTAAATACGCATTTTTACGTGACCGGCGCTCCAGCGACATACTGCAAATACGTAAAAATACGTTCCCCGCATGCAAAATCGCATTGCTTTGAAGGACTTTAAACAAATAAAAATCGAAATTTTTCATAACGACAAAAAGTGTATTTTTGAATAATTAATACGTCTGAAATCACTTTTATTTATAACAAAATTACGAAAAGCACCAAATTCAGGAAGGAGAAGTTCTTCGCTTAATAACTTTGTTAATCTGCGAATGTGCCGGCGAGAGGTTTGGCCAAAATATTAATTATGTCCTGATAAAACTTTCCTAATTACATGATCAGTTCATTTTCTATAGAAATATTTTGCTCTTAATTTTTTCAGTAATATTTGCGTGATACAGTAAGCATTTAAATTTTAATATGAATTAGTTTGTCTCGTTGTTTAACTGCGTGAAAAATCACTCCGGTTTAGTCAACAAAGGATGATGGACATCGGTTATTTTAAATAAAATGTAATAATCTTAAGCTTACTCAATAAAATGACTGTTTATGCCTTATCTTACTAATATTATAAATGCGAAAGTTTAGATAGATGGACGGAAGGATGTTTGTTAGAGTTTGTAGCCTAAACGGCTGAACAGATCTCGATGAAAGTTGGCATAGACGTAGAGATTAGTCTGGAAGAACACATAGGCTACTCACTTTTCTTTTTTTTAATTCCACGTGGACGGAGTCGCGGACGTAAGCTAGTTTATTAATATTTCAACCTTAATCGAAAAATTGCATTTAACGTATGGTCTTGATTCATTATGTGAACATAATAATAAGAATGCTAGTGTTAGAAAAACCTACGTTAAAAAACAATTAAGCTTAACTTACACTTCAAAGTTCTCGAACTTAAGTTGCACGTGTTTAAAGAAGAGTTAAGGCACTTCAGTGCAAGTTTTGTCTAAGAACTGCACAAGTAGGGTTCACTATTTGAATTTCTTATAACAAACACCACCGAGGAAATTTTACTAGAGAATTTTTCGTTATTAAATTATTATAAGACTTTTTCTCGTTTTAAGATTAAAGACCAAACAACCACGCAGTTTATTGTTATAGAGGCAAAAATCCGGGCAACTTATTCTACTATTAAATATGAGAATTATGAAAGACACATTGTTAAATAGAATTTTACTCTTTTGATTTTTTTATATAAAGCATCACTAAGAATAATCTTCATTATTCATTTACATTCATTTACATAAAATACTTCAAAAGGTCAAATAATACTGGACACATTTATAATCAGACAAAATTGCTAGCAATAGTAGATAGAAAAGTCAAAAGATGTGATAATTCTTACTTCTCACGCGGTTAGTTACAAGATCTGTCCTTGACACGAGCTAAATGGTCACAATCGATCACTTCTCTCTGATAGTCCCTCCGCGTGTGGACGAAAAAGTCTTGACTCGATCGCACCCTGTTGATAAATTTAATCTTATAAGCCGCCTTCATCGATAACTGCCATTAACCGGCTCAAATGTGACCTTGATTCGACCTTCAATAATCACAAATAAAAGCAAATCCTTATTGGTTTTAATGAAATAAAATTTAACGTCTATTCTATCATATTTCATAGTAATATAAAAGCGGATTTGAATAGATGCATGGATATTTGTTACTTCGTATTTCTAAAACGGCTTAATGAATCTCAATGAAATTTAGTTTAGATGTAGAACATAGTATAGAAGAACACATTCGAAGCAGTACTTCCAGCCGGGCCACCGCCTGCAACTTTACAAGGCGCAAGTTCGGCCCCATATGGAGTACTGCTCGCACCTCTGGGCAGGAGCACCCCAATACCAGCTTCTTCCATTTGACCGCATACAACGGAGAGCGACTCGAATCGTCAACGACCGAGCTCTTACCGATCGGCTAGATCCTCTGGCCTTGCGGAGGGACGTCAGTTCCCTCTGCATCTTTTACCGTATATACCACGGGGAGTGTTCCGAGGAGTTGTTTGGAACGATTCCTGCCGCCGAGTTTCGTCATCGGACGACACGACAGACCGCCAGATACCATCCTCACCATGTCGATGGCTGGCCTTCCACAACCGTGCGGTTTTCGCGGAACTTTCTGCCCCGCACTGCCGCGTTGTGGAACGGTCTGTCCTCGGCGGTATTTCCAAACCAGTACGACTTAGGGTCCTTCAAGAAGCGAGCCTACAATCTCCTCAAAGGCCGGCAACGCATCTGCAGTTCCTCTGGTATTGCGGATGTCCATGGGCGTCGTTGACCACCTTTGTGTTCCCGCCGCTCGTTTGCCCCCCTCTCTTATAAAAAAAAAAAAACATAGTTTTGAAGAACGCATAGAAACAGTACATTTCATAGTTAACACATTTACTGCGGCAAGTAAAATCGTAATTCTTCATCTGGTGCGGCGCTGGACCAAAATGCGCCCCCAATGGTATTTCCGCCAGTGCGTGGCAGGTCTTTTTAGACCCACCAGCACTAGGATAGATTATATTGCTATAACTTTGTGGAAACACAGTGTATACATTTTATGTAATGTATTATATACACCTGAGATAATCGCTTCGCTCTAACGAGAGGTACATACAGAGGTAGTTCTTCGTCCGCACCTGCTAAAGTACCGTGACAGGCCGATATCAGCCGGTTACGCAGTGAGAGTGTTAATTAGTAAAATATTTCGACCAGATAAGACCAATGTGATAGATGTGTAATACATTTGTTTACAATTTGTTCACACTCCAAGATATTGCATCTTGTTACATTATTGCCACTCAAGCTGAAGAGACTGCACTTTTAATAAAAACTCTATAGTGTATTTTGTTTGAAGTATTTTCGTTTACTTAAGATGATAAGAAATCCTAATTTGAAATTCAATTCTCAGTTCTATTCGTTCTTAGTTTCGTAAGAAATAGTATTGCTTGTAAATGCAAAATGTATTCGTTCGATATACTTGTTATTCAGAGTATTATCAAGGGATAAGTATTATGCACACTTAGAAATACGGTACTTATAAAGATATGTAGAATATATCTTACTAATATTATAAATGTGAAAGTTTAGATAGGTGGATGTTTGTTAGAGTTTGTATACTAAACAGCTGAACGGATCTCGATGAAATTTAGCATAGATGTAGAGGATAGTCTGGAAGAACATAGGCTACTTTTTTTTTATTCCGTGCGGACGAAGTCGTGAACAAAAGCTAATATAAAATAAATATATCGATACAAGAAATAAAGTTGTATGCAATATAAAAAAAATAAATTTTCGTTTATGTATGTATTTTCGGTTCTTACAGCGAAAAATTAATTGTTAAATTGTTCCAAAACGGTCAGACCTATTTTGACAGCAATTTCATAGAAGGTAGACGATATAACACATGCTGATGAAGTCACGGGCAACTAATTCTAATATTAACATTTGTGTTGAAGTTAAAACAGTATGCGCTTTCAGTGCATTTAAAAACCACAGCAGTTTTGGCAGGATAATTGTGTTTAAGCCTATTTAGTGACACTTTTAAAGCCAATTGCTATTTGGCAATGATTCAAATAGCCGTTGATAGCTTTTTTCCTGCTACTAATTAGTTTCCTATGAGGAAGTAAATGCATTGAAGTCTATTTCCTTTTTAAATATTTTATGCCTTAACAGATTTTTTTTTTGTTATGTTCTGGCCACATGACCTACATACTAATTTCCATACTTGAAGGTTTAGGGAATTAGTATGACAAATCTAGACTAAAGGACTGCTTAAGTATCCACTCAATGACTGTGTGCGGCATTGAGATCTGCACCAACACAACTGCTTAAAAACAATTTTGTTAATCACGCAAGTAATCTTATTTGCTTAATGTTATGATATAATCGTGGATTAAGCAAATCAAGTCCTATTTAAACAGAATTGTCTCTACTCTAGCCATTTGGCGCTCTCCCAAACAAATGTCCACGTCGCTTTGAGTGTAACTACAGCACTAATACTGCGCTTAGGGAGTATTTATGTGGTCGTTGATATTTATTATTAGCGTAGAATCTATGAGTTGAATAAAACTGTTTGTTAAAATATTTATTTATTTATTTTGTTTATTTATTTAATTCTTTTTGCAATTTAATTATTTTTTTAATATTTAGTTTGTAACTAATTCAACCAAGGCTTTATAACGTCGGGGATTTATAGATCTTGTAAAATTTTGAAAGGGAACAAAAAAATTCATGTATAAGGAATCTAAGAAACGCAAGTACTAACAATATGTTCCATAAATTTCGTCATCAGTTAACAAAATTTTTAGTTACTAGAAGTATTGCATATTACTGAAACATAATAAGTACCAAAGAAATGTTTAAATTCCTTAAAATTAAGGTATAGCGTGATCGTGCGACAAATAAAATCACTTCACAGCTTCACAGTTAGTAAAGAGGGGATCGAAAGTCCCATACGCTACAAATCTCTTCTCTATTTTGACAGAAATAAACGAGGTAGCGAACACCTGGCGACTGAGGGCTTTGGATAAATGACGCGGAGGGTTTGTAGAGGATCGACAATTTGTCTGCGCGACTAAAATACGTCTCGACACCGCGTCGTTTCGGCTATCACATATGATTGTCACGTGTTATTAATGTTACTGTATGATAAAAAGTGATAGAACTGTTGCAGACGTTTGGATTCGATGTCTAAAGAATATAAAAGAACCAAGAAGAATAAAAAACAGGGTGCTCGAAAACACGAATATCAAAGTAATATAATTTTTTTTGCAACTACCTGTATCTTGGCTGTCATTTTTTTCGTGGATGGAAAATTTAATTTTACAAGAGTTTTTGAAAGACTTTTCGGGACACTGAAATGTGAAATTTTTAATACACTTTGAGGTCCAGTAGCGCAACTCTTGGATAGAGGTAGGTTGCTTTAAATCGTATTTTCGATATAGGAATCTGTGGAACTTTCTTGTACACGTCTTTGTACAGCCTGTATATAGATTTTCATAACAACAAAGGATCATACTTTCCATAAGACTAGCTTTCGCCCGCGACTCCGTCCGCGTGGAATTAAAAAAGACATAAGCAGCCTATGTGTTCTTCCAGACTATCCTCTACATCTATACCAAATTTCATCGAGATCGGTTCAGCCGTTTAGGCTACAAACTCTAACAAACATCCATCCATCTAAACTTTCACATTTATAATATTAGTATGAATTCCGTATCGTCGTGAGGAATCCTTATAACATTTTATAAATAAATAACATATTATGTGTTCTGTTACTTTTTATTTGTACATTTTTATGTTCGGAGAAATGTGGATTTTTCCTACGTTTACTCAAGAGATATCGTTACTGCGACTGATCGATAAGGAGGTACCAGGTCAAGGACCGGCTACGTATCGTTAGATATCTAATATTAAGTTGTATTAGTTGAAATCTATGACTTACGTTTGACTTCGCGTTTTGAATAACTCAAATGGACATTTGCTTTGATGTCCGTCGCGGGCAATTATTACCACGACATACTTTTTTACCATTACATACTAGCAGTCACCTGCGATTCCGTCTGCGTGGAATTAAAAAAGAGTTAATTAGTAGCATATTTCTTCTTCGAAACTATGTTCTAATGCATGTCAAATTTCATCGAGATCTGTTCGAACGTTTTGGAGGTAATTAGTAACAAATATCCATCCATCTAAACTTTGCATTTATATAATAATACGAGTAATTAGTAAGATTGAGTAGGATGGACAAGAGTTTTAACTCATCTATACTTCTATATCTATACTCTATACTAATAATATAAAGAGGAAAGATTTGTATTTTTGTATGTATTGAAATAATTCAAAAACTACTGAGCCGATTTTAAAAATTCTTTCACCGTTAGAAAGGTAATTTATCTGTGAGGCTATATTTTTTTTTATTTCACGCGAGCGAAGTCGCGAGCAACAGCTAGTATGTAAATAAAATCAGCATTGCATAAGTTCTCACATATTTCGTCACCTAGTTAAATTTTTTTTATGACAACGTTAGTGATAAAATACGACGGCGGGATGTCAGCACTAAGCTGAAATCTGTATGATGAGATTTCAACGTTTTACTCCCGACCGATCTTGGATTTATGAGCGCTCACTGGATATCTAAAGAACACATATTAAAAACCCTCATGTACTTTGTACAACATATTCCTTTTATAATAACAACTGTCAGTGTAAGGCTTTTTTTGAGAATAAACGACCCAACAATCTTGATTTTGGTTTGCTTGAAAATTAATTAGAAGAAATTAAATCATACATTTTACAACGAATGTAATTTTTAATTTAAACGATTAAATTTCAATATAAACGGTTTATTAATATTAGTAAAACGTTTTAATTTACTATTATAATCATACTAATATTATAAATGGATGGATGGATGTTTGTTAGAGTTTGTAGCCTAAACGGCTTAATATATTACGATGAAATTTGGTATAGATGTAGAGGATAGTCTGGAAGAACACATAGGCTACTCACTTTTGTTTTTTTAATTCCACGCGGACGGAGTCGCGGGCGAAAGCTAGTGTTTTTATAAATAAAAAAATCTGCAGTAATTCTTACGGATAGTAATAATAAAATGTTATTTAACACACGTAAACAAAACTAAAGCTTGCATCTAACCGTCTGTATTCATTTGTTTTACGAAGGGAAAGCAGAAAGGTAACTTGAATCCAAGCTAACTTAAGTAAGCTAAGTAGAACAAAGATAGTTGTTTTCATTAGAAGTTATACTGTATTAGTAGGTATACAATTACTTTGGCGTATACTATTTAATTATACATGTAAATAAAGGGCGTATTATATCTATACTAATATAATAAAGCGTAAACACACACTTCTTTGTTGTCTAAGATATCAGCAATTATAGTATATTTTTGAATAATTCTTTTTTTAATAAAAAGCCCTATACTTACGTCACGCTTTAGGCTATATATTTTCACGCCATTAAACTTAGGGGGGTAAATATTTTGGATAAAAACTCTAATGTGGGAAAGAGATCATAAGTTGCTGCCAACATCAAGGAAGCAATATTGCCATGGTTTGTCATCATGTCATGTAAACAATAAAATAAAATTTTCATAATTTCATAATTTTTTTGGATGTTCATAATTTCATGTTTCATAATTTTGAACAGCTGTTCCCCTGTGGCTTCATCCAAAACTAGCTAGTTTATTTATAAAATTAGTTTAATGAGCACGTAAAGTTTCAGAGTTACTATTCTTTTTTAGGTTCTTGTAAATAGTAAATTTCAAAAGAACCTTTTTATTTAAGACTAGCTTTCGCCCGCGACTCTGTCCGTGTGGAACTAAAAATATAAGCTAGTCCCCTATCTGTTCTTTAAGACTATCCTCTAGATCTATGACAGACATCCATCCATCCATCTAAACTTTCGAATTTATAACATTAGTAAGAAGTAAGATGATTAGAACTCAATCTATACTAATATTATAAAGAGGAAAACTTTGTATTTTTGTATTTTTGTATGTATTTGATTCACGCAAAAACTACTGGGTCGATTTTAAAAATTCTTTCACCATTAGAAAGGTAGTATATTATAATGCGATTGAAGTATCTGGCCGCAACAATTATTTAACTGTTTTTGTAAAATTATTAAAAAAAATAACTAATTCAATATCTAATTACAATATTTCACGCTTACAATCGAAGACTTAATACGTATTTCCTTCAAATATATGTTGACAGCAATCGGATGTACCCTAATGAACAGGGGCGAGGTTCCGGAGCGGCTGGCTATTCCGCCCGTGACGGTCACATCTGGAATTATCCACGTCACTGATTCAACTCATGTACAATCCTACGAATATGTTTAAAGGGTGGGTTTCCACTGTAATTTTATAACCCCAGTTCCTTCATTTAATAAAAAAGATGTAACAAGACTTTTATGTACAGACTAGCTTTCGTCCGGGACTCCGTCCGCATGGAATTAAAAAATACAAAAGTATGCCTATGTGTTCTTCCAGACTGTCCACTACGTCTATGCCAAATTTCATCAAGATCCGTTCAACCGTTTAGGCTAGAAACTCTAACAAACATCCATCCATCCATTTAAACTTTAGGATTTATTATATTAGTAATATAATCGTATTGATAAGATGTTTTAATTATTTATATCTCGTGTATTCTAGAATTAGTTTGCGGTAAATGAGAATGCTAATGTTATTTAAAGTAAAAATAAATCTAACTAAAACTATAAATGCTAAAGATTGGATGTATGGATGGATGGAACGATGTTTGATAGAAGATATCTAAGATACCTAAACGGCTAAATGGATCTTGATAAAATTTGGTACATATGTAGAACCTTCTGGAAGAACACATAGGTTACTTATTGTTTTTAAATTTCGGGCGAATCAAGTCGCGGTTTTAATCTAGTAAGTTATAAAAAATTAATATTTAATTTTTAATACTGAATCACTTTTTTTATTTTTATTATTTGTTAAGCTAGCGCTTGACCACGATCCCACCTGAAGGAAGTGACGATGCAGTCGAAAGATGGTACGTGCTAGCTTAAGAGGTAGCTGTTGACTCTCCTTTTGAAAGCCCCCACGTCATATTTGGACGGGAAAACTGATGCCGGCAACATGTTCCAATCCTTTGCAGTACGCACAACTGAATAATAATGAATAAGTTTTATGTTGTAAAAATACAGTTTTCAATACTTTTAATTAGGAAAGCCTTTTCTCGGATACAAGGTATTAAAAATACAATTTAAAGTCTGAATAAATCTTTTATTCATTTTATTTTTTTTTTATTTATTTTATCTTTTTATTTATTTTTTATTATTTTATTTTATTTATTATTTATTTTTATTATTTTATTTATTTTTTATTTTATTCTATTCAGAGAATCGAGTTACGCGAGTGAGGTCAATCATTTAAGTGCGAGCTTCAACAGTGTTCGTGGAAGTCTGAGATAATTTTCACTGAAGGCCAATTAGGTTTTAACACAACAAGCATTTTCCGAAACTTTTTGCGTAACTTCTATTGAAATACTGAAAAAATGTGTCACTAGAATATTGATAACGTACGAGTATAAATATATTTAAAACTAGCTGTTGCTCGCGACTTCGCCCGCGTGAAATTGAAAAATAATAAAAAATGTAGCCTATGTTACTCACAGATAAATTACCTTTCTAACAGTGAAAGAATTTTTAAAATCGCCTTAGTAGTTTTTGAGTTATTTCAATACATACAAAAATACAAATCTTTCCTCTTTATAATATTAGTATAGATACCTCAGAATTGTGTTAAGTCCATATACTCGTACAGTTTTATTTGTACAATATTTGTCTCGCCCCTGTCATCGCCCGCGCGGAAATAAAATTATAATATACTAGCTGTTGCTCGCGACTTCGCTCGCGTGAAATTAATAATTAATAAAAAATATTGTCTATGTTACTCACAGATAAATTACCATTCTAATGGTGAAAGAATTTTTAAAATCGGCCCAGTAGTTTTTACGTGAGACATACAAAAATAAAAATCTTTCCTCTTTATAATATTAGTATAGATATAGATATAGCCTTTGTTACTTAATTAATATAGCTTTTGGTGTAAGAATGTTTAAAATCAGCCCCGTAGTTTTTGAGTTATTTAGATACAAAAATACACATCTTTCCTATTCATTGGTATAGATTAGAATTGAAGACTTAAGTTTCCTTGTTAAAAGGTCCTTATTAAATTGTACGGAATTTTTATCGTATTCTTACATTAGGTTATGAATTTATCATATCTAAGCTCTTGTTCAAATCTGTTCCCTTGCTTGATTGATGTCGTACTTGCGAAGCTTTTGTACTTTATCTCAGCAGTCCGTGGTACATATGCGACCCAACAAAGACCTTTTATCCGGGTTATGTTACTGTTTATAAAAGCCCTATTTATTCTAGGTTTTATAAGATGGGCACAGGAAAGGAAAATATTGTCAAGTTAGAATGATCACGATATTTTCTGTTTATTTTAATTTTTTATTTTTTAAATTAATTTTACTATCATTTTGGACCTTTTCTATACTAATATTATAAAGAGGAAAACTTTGTTTGATTGTAATGAATAGGCTCAAAAACTACTGGGCCGATTTTAAAAATAATTTCACCTTAGAAAGGTAATTTATCTGTAAGTAACATAGGCTACATTATTTCATTTCTTTGTTATTATTTTTAAATTTCACGCGGACGCAGTCGCGGGCAAAGCTAGTAAGAAATATAATTCTTTTTAGCTTAGGAAATTTCACATATCTAGATTTTTATATAATTTATGTGCCTAAAAATATTTACAGTAATTTTCTTAATAATTTTAAATATAATATAATAAGTAAAACAGTAATCATACTAATCATACAAATATTATAAATGCGAAAGTTTAGATGGATGGATGTTTGTTAGAGTTTGTAGCTTAAACGGCTGAACAGATTTCGATGAAATTTGGTATAGATGTAGAGGGTAGCCTGGAAGAACACATAGGCTACTCACTTTTGATTTATTTCATTCAACGCGGACGAAGTCACGGGAGAAAGCTAGTAAAATAATACATTGATAGTAATAATTTACAAAGTGAGATACGAACTGAGTATCTTTTAAAAAATAAAAGATGATTCCACTTATAGCTTTTTAATTAGTACTGCCTATCCGCTTTGTATAGTGTCGCGATAAGCCACAAACAAGGGCGGAGCTGGCCCTTTAGAGATAAGAGTCTCGAAATTAATTCCACCCGTATTAGCTGCCCTGTTGTCAACCTCGTCTTTAAGAAACTTTTCTCTTAAACATTAAAACCGCAACATTAAAGGGAAGGTATAAAATGGATGTACGAGTGTGAAAATTGTAATTTGCTGGCTTTCGCGCGCAACTCAGCCCGCATGGGAAAAAAAAAACAAAAATAGGTAGCCTATGTGTTTCTTCAGACTATCCTCTACTTCCACGACAAATTTCATCGAGATCCGTTCAACAGTTTAGGCTAAAAACAACAATCCATCCATCTATTCATCCGTCGAAACTTGTGAGTTGTGATATTTTCCTAATTTTTGTTAAAACATTTCTATAAAATTTGTAGCTGAATAGAAAGAAATCAATAAACAAAATTCAAGTTGCATTTAAAATATGAATTTTATAACAGTTAAATAATCATATAAAAACATTTAATTATACAAATAAAAAAGGTCTTTAGTTCCAATAAACTTAGGAAATAATCAATATTTATAAGATCAGCGTAATAAAGTTGTGATTCCAATCGGTTTATTGTAAGTCGTTTGCTGTTTGAGTGGTTTAAAATGGGAAAACTTATTCTCCTTCCGTCGAACTACAAACGGAAATGAAAAGAGCTCTCTCATCAAACGACCTCTCTGCTTTTAGATTGCATAGTTTATGAACAAACTTAATGCTTGTATTACTTATTACTCAATATATTAAAGTCTTTTATAAAGCGCTTAGCTTATTTTAGTAGCATTTTGCATGTCCTTTTTTTGTAAATAATCTTACTAATCTATACTAATATAATAAAGCGTAAACACACTTCTGTGTTGCCTAAGATGTCAGCAATTACAGCATATTTTTGAATAATCCTTTTTTTAATAAAAATCCCTTTTAAAAAAATACGTCACGCTTTAGGCTATTTTCACGCCTTTAAACTTAGGGGGTAAATATTTTGGATAAAAACCCTAATGTGGAAAAGAGACCTTAAGTTGCTGCCAACATCAAGGAAGCAAGATTGCCATGGTTTGTCATAATGTTATGTCATTTTGACATTTGCAATTGATAATTTGAGAAATGTAAACATTAAAATAAAGTTTATATAATTTTATGCGGATGAAGTCGCAAGGGAACAGCTAGAGTTATATAATAGTTTGTTACTATGTATCATCAAGATCTTAAACCGTCTTCTATCTGGGATCTAGAAGAGATTTGGCACAGATGTAGAACATATAATAGTCAGAAAGAACAAATGGGGTACCAAAGAAGACTATTTTTAATTCCGATAGCTGGTTTATCTGGTTTTAATTTTTTTTTATCTTTAATTTTACCTTATGATAAAAAAAAAACTCACTGTAACAAACATAAATGAATATTTTAAATTTTAATAACAGCGCCATCTAGTTTAACTTGCCTAGTTACTTTTATTGATTTTTACATCACCATCTTCATCACCAGCACTATACGTCTCCACTGAAGGGCTCGGTTTTACATGTTTTGATATAATAATATTTTTAATTGAGAAAATCTAACAAGGGTGTTGTTTTAAATTATAAATAAAGAAAACCCAATTTAAATAAACAAAAACATAAAATATCTCAAATAACTCGCAAAGACAGGTCTGGTTGTGTGTTGTGGTTTGAAATGGGAAAAGTTTATCGTTGCTTAACAAAACCGCACGCGGAAATGCATACGGGCAGTAAGGTAAAGTTGTACCTTAACTATGTTCTATGCAAATCTATGACGAATACTTTAAATAACAAACTAAGACATCCCTGAGTGCATGAATTAGTTACGGGTACATTCGCTAGTATCTATATCTATATGCTTTTTTTTTAATTTACTTTACGGAATATTTACCAACGATATTTAACTTCAGGGAGGGCCTTCCCCCATAGCCCTTGTTTCGCAAATTCTATCATCGTAACGTTATAAAAGCGTGTTAAAAAGTCAACAAAGTTAAAGCGGGATTAAGTTCAACGCCCTTTGCCATCTAACTTTTGTCCCTTTTTTGTTTTTATTCTACGTGGCTAAAGTTTTCTTTACGCCACGTGGTTGGATCCGTGACGGATGGCCGGATGTTAGAATAAAGCTTTTCTCCGAAGCTCCATTTTCCTTTACTTGCGTAACAAAGTTGGCTGTGGGTTTCCACTGCTGAAACACACGTATGAAACATATTTTATATCTAACCCATTTTCGGTGAATAACAGAGTTAATAATATGTTTGATTAGATATGTTTTTGCATTGGAAAATGATTAGGAAAATAAAGACAAATAACTCAGTACATTTTGTTATCTAAGCGGCTTTGATTGACAAAATATTAATTACTAGCTGTTCGCGTGCGGCTTCATCCGCGTGAAATTATAAAAACTTTATTTTATTGTTTACATTTGTCAAATTATCAATTGCAAATGTCAAAATGACATGACATGATAACAAACCATGGTAATCTTGCTTCCTTGATGTTGGCAGCAACTTATGGTCTCTTTCCCACGTTAGGGTTTTTATCCAAAATATTTCCCCCTAAGTTTAATGGCGTGAAAATATATAGCCTAAAGCGTGAATGTGTAGGGCTTTTTATTAAAACAAAATTATTCAAAACTATATAATTGTTGACATCTTAGGCAACAAAGAAGTGTGTGTTTACGATTTATTATATTAGTATAGATAAATCATGGAGAAAACTAATTTGCGTTATTTAAGCCAAACAAAAATATTTGTCTATCAGCAAGTTAGTGTTTGTTCAACCTCCGAAAGGTTTGAACCGATTTTGATGGGACTTTTAATTGAAGGTATCTTTAATACGCGGAAATAATAGGCAGACAAAGTTACAGGCAACAGCTAGTTAGCACACAATATCGAGAATTTACATAGGATGTAAAAATGACGTCAAAAATGTTACTTTAAGTTAACACAATCACAGAGTATCGGATTTTCATAATGTCAGCTCAAATAAGTGGACCGGAAGCGAACTGAGTAAACCCTTTGCCGGCCCGCTGAATAGAATTTACTGCCACGTGATCTTGGGTCACATTACACGCGTAATATTAACAATACCAGCCGAAAACTGGTGCAGCGAATATCCTGATCATCCGTAGACGTAACCATCGGGAATGCGCTGGTTAAGGTTTATAGTTAGTTAATGTAACACACCCTGAGTAAATTTTAAGGTTATTACAAATATTACCATTACGAATAATTTTAACTTTAACTATAACCGACGATATGGTGCAACTCACCCTAAAACTTGCTACAGTTATAGCGACATTTAAAATATGAAAATTATATTGACATTTTTAGTCAATACTCAATCTATGAAGCGGTGATCTAAGTTAATGGTTTACAAAGGCGATCTTAATTGAAGTACGATATCTATTTCATCATCTGATGATTTGAAGAATAACATAAGCACGTAAAATTTAAAAACACATTTTGTATTTGGCAATAACGCAGACATGTGTTGCTGGATTTTAGTAGTGTTTTTTGCTTTAAAGCGTTGTTAACTATTAAAAACCTCGCTTTTGTAGTTACATCATACATTATATCATACATAAACAAAAATACATTTAAGTAATACTTATTATTTTGTATTGGATTAAAACTATTAAGGAGAAAAATACGACTTCCAAACAAACTATTTGTGTACTTGAACTCCTCAGAAACAAAAGACAATCATCCAATATATTGGTTAATTATAAATTCGCTCATAGCACTTCTAAAGAGGTCATGAACTTTTTTGTTCTTAACATGTTTTTTAAACGCTACATAAAGAGGGCATGTTTCTAAACGGGATCGCATCTCTGAAGGGCGTGCACAAGTTGACAAACGATGATTGATGATGCCACCCCCAAGGCTCGATTCATTATCCCCCCTTTTTCATTAGAATACAACGGAAAAGAGTTCACAGTATCATTTAGATTATAGATCAGGAAAAATCTAGTAGATGCATGAAAAAACGGTCGAAGAAAAAAATCAACTAAAGTATTAATCATAGTAATACTAATATTATAAATGTGAAAGTTTAGATGGATTGATGGATGCTTGTTGGAGTTTGTAGCCTAAACGACTGAGCGGATTTCGATGAAATTTGGTATAGTTGTAGAGAATAGTCTGGCACAACACATAGGCTACTCAGTTTTTTTTTTAAGTCCACGCGGACGGAGTCACGGGCGAAAGCTAGTCTAGTAATAAATATTTATCGATAAAGGAAAGCATCCCGACGCTACCTGCACATAATGACGAAGAAATTCAAAGATATGTTTGAAGTCAACCAACCGGCAGTGGGACAGTGTGGTTGACTATGGCCTAGTCATCCCTAAGTTAGTTAAGTTACTCGTGTCTTGATTACATTGATATTTCTATACTAATATTATAAATAGGAAATAATTGTATTTTTGTATGCCTCGGAATAACTCAAAAACTACAGGGTTAATTTCAAAAATTCGTTCACCGTTTAAAAACCTCGCTATCAGTGAGTAACAAAGGCTTTAGTTTTTGTTTAATTTTTTAATTTCACGCTGGCGAAGTCGCGGGCAACAGCTAGTGTTGAATATATTTTCAGCACAGTCCTTGCTAAACTAAAGGCAAACTTAAAATGAGGCTACTGACGTGAAGTGAGGTAAAAGTGGGTCCCACTTACAAAGGAGTCCTAGAGACAGTGTGAAGTTTTACGACACTAATGAACACAGTGTACTGGCATATAAAGAAAAAAAGAATCTTACATACACTTAAACTTAAGTTGTACATAGTATCAAGTTATTTTTACTTAGAAAATTTATCTAGAATATTGTAAAAAACCCTTTGATTTCAGAAATTAATATTCAAACCCTTTATTATCAAGTTAGTTCAATAATTTACTTGACTTTACTTAACTACTATTTTTATAACAGAAAATTAAGACTAGCTGTTGTTCGCGACTTCGCCCGCATAAAAAAAATATAACCTATGTTACTCACAGACAGAAATACAAATAATACAAATGTTTATTGGTAAAGATTAGTTTTTACAGGTTAGATGTGATAATTGTTTTACAGAGTTACTGAGTAGAAAACAAGACAATCATTATGATAGAAAAAATTCCTCCACACTATGAGTATACAGAGCTTTCTGAATTAGCCAGATAAAATACCTTTCTAATGGTGAAAGAATTTTCAAAATCGGCCCAGTAGTTTTTACGTGAATCGAATACATACAAAAATACAAATCTTTCCTCTTTATAACATTAGTATAGAAAAGTGGTATTTTACTAAAAAACTAGTAAACATAGGCGTCGAAGCCTCAAATATTTTCGATATAAAATATCTAACGAGTTCATTTTCTTACAAACGAGGGTTCCTTTCAACCGAGTGATTAATGACCGTATCCCTATTGATATTAAAGAAGAGTTCCCTCGCTACACATAAAGCATGTCAAAATATTAAACGCTGCAAATGACTATGTGTTTTTTTATCTCTTAAACCGTCTTAGGATATTGCAATAAATAGATAAAAATCGAATCACCATCGACAACTCGACAAAAATAATGTTCGTAAGATACGGGTTTCTTACCACGATTGGGTTGTTTTAGCTCCCGATATTTCGGCACAGTTGCATGCGCCATGTTCACGGGCTGATTGAATCTTGACTCGTATGTTACGAACATTATATTTCTAAAAAACCACGACAGTTTAAAGTTATATAACTCGACAAAAT
Organism: Papilio memnon; assembly: GCA_003118335.3. Taxonomy (NCBI): domain Eukaryota; kingdom Metazoa; phylum Arthropoda; class Insecta; order Lepidoptera; family Papilionidae; genus Papilio; species Papilio memnon. The sequence continues at coordinate 2,676,139 of LD689012.1, forward strand.
GTGAACGAGGTAACACACATATCTATAGACAATCAGTTCTAACCGATAGTCAGTTAAAACTGTGCGTATGTACGAGTAGGTAACATTTTTATTGTCATTGTCTGCATAATTGTAAGCAAGAAAATATTATCCTAGGTGCCAAGGTTGCTGCTTCAGCAATAGCAGTTGGTGCTATTAGGGCCCCCTCGTGGGTACAATTAAAAAAAAAAGAAAAAAAGTCACTGTCGTTGGGACTATTCAGTTTAAGTTTCGACTACTGACGTACAGCAATAACCGATCAGTTAGAACTGAGCATACCTACAGGGCTTAAACTGGGTTATAGTATCGTGTGTAGTAAAGTTTGTCAATATCCATACATTAATACCATACAGATAACTACGTCACAATCTACGTCACCTTTCCACACTCGAGTGTGATGGCCACTAACGAACGTACTCGTAGTTTGCTTGTTTAGGACCAAAGAGGATCACCCACGCTACTCAACTTTGCGTACCTTTACTAAAAGAAATTACATGGCTCTATGTTATCTTTCTGCCGCACCCAGAGTCAGTTAATGATCACTTAAAACAAGAATGGTTCGAATTTTATAAACTACTAGCTGTTCCCTTGCGGCTTCATCCGCGTGAAATTATAAAAACTTTATTTTATTGTTTACATTTGTCAAATGTCAAAATTAAAATGCACAAATGACAACTAAGGTCTTTGACATTGACAATCTTGCTTCCGTGATGTTGGCAGCAACTTATGGGCTCTTTCCCACATTAGGATTTTTATCCAATTTATTTGCCCCATAAGTTTAATAACGTGAAAATATATAGCCTAAAGCGTGACGTAAGTGTAGGGCTTTTTATTAAAAAAAGAATCATTCAAAAATATGCTGTAATTGCTGACATCTTGGACAAAAAACAAGTGTGGGTTTACGCTTTATTATATTAGTATAGATTACTTTAATATACTCGGATTACTGCAGTTTGAAGGTTATTTTCAAAAATGTATTGGAGCTGTTATTGAAAAATTTTTAATACGCAAACATGCTTTATTTGTGTTATTCGATTTTTTAAGTTTTTAATACAAATATGATATTCTATGATGATACTAAGTTATTTTCTTTACAAGATTATTTCAAGATACAAACACAAATCTAAATCTTTGACTAAACCGAAATTGCTCGTAATATAACAAAAGTTAAACCATCTGTAAAATGATAACATTCAGCAAGCGTTTCATTCTATCGCAAAAAAGACTCCACTTATCTTTACAAATGCTGAAGAATGAAATACTGGGGAAAGGATGAAACGTTTTATTTTTCTCTGGGTTAATTTTTCTAACATAAAATTCTTTAGAGTTTACGTTTTTACACAAATCAGATTTTTTATTTCTTCCAAGGAATCATTTAGCAGACTTGACTTGTACGAAACGACTGCTTCGGTTACCATGGTAACGTTATTTAGTTTCGTTAAGAGCAACTTTTAGAAGCAAGTGTGATACACTGGACATATGTGTTAAGTGAGATATTAAGAACGAGCTGTCGCCCGCAAACTTCGTTAGGACAGAATATTCCCTTACCTTTTAACAGCTACCTTCTAGTCAAAGTCCCGTCCAAATCGGTCCACCCGTTCCAGAGATAGCGGTCCAGTCGATGTCCATTTTTACAGCGCAGAATTATTATAAAAAAAAGTAGCCTGTAATATGCCCGTCTATATCAGCTACCCTTCAGTGAAAAATGGGTTGAAATCGGCCCAGCCGTTTCGCAGATTACCCGGAACAATCGCGGCTTGCGGACAGACAGACAGACAGAAAGACAGACATATAAAAAAAAATTATATGCGATTTTCGTTATCACCAACGCAAATAAATCATCTTCACGAAATCTGGCATTTTTTCTGTGATATTACAGACACTCCAATTTTATTATATTTATAGGTATATAAATATGTAGATATAGATAGATAGATGAGTATCTAAAAGGAAGTTGGAAAGTATAGAAGTGAGTGAATGGAATGAATGGATGATGAGTATTGAACCGAAACTCCGTACGAACAAAAGTTCAAATTAATCTTAGAATATAAAATTACGAACATTTTCATCAAAACATGCAACAAACGTATGAAGTTGGAAATAATTATTATACGATTATAACGCATACAGTATTCACGTAGCATCTGTGATAAAATTACATTTCCTTTCAATATTAGTTCAATGATCTTCAGAGTAGGGAGGCGGGCGACTCGTTCACGAGAAAATTAAATTGTCTTCACATAGCGTGGCATCCTGCGCTCTGATTGCGTACATGATATTCATGCTAACAATGAAGCATTGTGTGCACTTTGACGGATTTTATTACATAGTCTTTTGTAATATCCAACATCATACTAATATTATAAACTAGCTTTCGCCCGCGACTCTGTCAGGGCGGAATTAAAAAAACAAAAGTGAGTAGCCTCTGTGTTCTTCCATACTATCCACCACGTCTATACCAATTTTTATCGAAATCCGTTTACCCGTTTAGACTACAAACTCTAACAAACATCCATCCATCGCTGTCGAACGGAATAGATAGTACCTTACTAATTTTCAGCCATATCGATAAAGCCGTTCTTGAGTTATAAATAGTGTAACTAACACGACATTCTTTCATATATACAAATGCGAAAGTTTAGATGAAAGGATGGATGTTTGTCAGTGTTTGTAGCCTAAACGGCTGAACGGATTTCGATGAAATCTGGTATAGATGTAGAGGATAGTCTGGAAGAACACATAGGCTACTAAAATTTTTTTATTTTTTACTACCACGCGTACGGAGTCGCGGGCGAAAGCTAGTATAAAATAAAGAAGTGAACAACGAAATAAATGTTTTTAAAACTTTGTATTAAATACTACGGTAAGCCATTACAAATTTAGATATTTCAAATATATTTTAGTTTTAACATACGTCTAGCGTACGACTAAGACCTAGTCATCATCACATGGGGTAGGCTCCGAGTCTCTCATTAGGGACACGAGCTGTGATGATAATGATGATGAGATGACAATGGTTTTATAACGTGAAGAATCACGCTGAAAAGCGCAAGGCGCGGATTTTTGTCAAATCATGGATATTGAAAAATTATTATGTGTAGACTTGCAAAATGACATTTAGACGACTCTATACTAATATTAAAAAGAGGAAAGATTTGTGTTTTTGTATGTATTGAAATAACTTAAAATTTACAGCGCCGATTTCATAATTTCTTTCACCATTAAATTACGTATCGCTGAGTAACATAGGCTACGTTTTATATTATTTTTTAATTCTACGCAGACGAAGTCGCGAGCACCACCTAGTAAATGATAAAGTACTTATACCGAAGGCAGTATGGTAACATATCTATAGTAAAAATATCTCGTTGACGTCCATAATATCAATCAACGGTAGTTAAACTTAAACACATTTTAGAGCGCGCGCACACCTTTGACTAAACTGTCGCACAACTGTTTAGTATCACTTGGATTCCTATGAGTTAATATGGAGGTGCACTACTCGATTTTTAGTTATGCATAAATGAATGAGCTGCGAAACAATCGACAATCGCACAACTGTTGTGCGATTGTCGATTGTTTAAGATGTGCGTCCCGTCTTAACTAGACATTATTTTTTTGACTTTTTAAAGGACATAATTGATTTATGACGCAGCGAGCAATTTTCCAAAAACTGTAAATTGTTGGTAATGCTTGGTTACGGCTGACTTTGACTGGTAAAGGAATATGGCTTTGATATTTTTTGTTGTAAGATATTTTTACGCTTAGTTTACTATCGTTAAATTTTACTTTTAGCCTTGCAACGAATGTGATTTTTTTATCTTGTTCGATTACTCGAAAGATTGTTATTAATATAGAGATTTATTCAAAAAGGCATTCGACTTTATATTTTCTTTAATTATTACTAGTGAATTATAAAAACATTAATTTATTGACTGACCTATTGAATTTAAAAGTTAAAAATACTTTAAGTGTCGGAAAGAACCAACATAAGTCTTCAAGTGTCTGCCTTGAGCTATTTCACTGTGATTTTAGTTGAGACAGCACTTAAGACCGTGCTTCATTGAAGCATAATTTCCCTTAAAGAATGTTAATAATGTTTTTGTTTTAGCTGTGGAAGCCTACGTTAAATAGAGTACAATTGTATGTTATGTTTTTATCTATATGTCTGTCTGTAAATTCGCCTTTGTTCAGGGTAATCTCCGAAATGGCTAGGCCAATATTGATGGAAGTTTTACTCAAAGGTAGCTTATGTGTTCGAGAATAACTTAAGTTAATATTTCTTTAATTCTGCGCAGACGAAGTCGCGGGCTACCGTTAATCTATACTAATGTATTAAAGCGTAAACACACACTTCTTTGTTGCCTAAGATGTCAGCAATTACAGCATATTTTTGAATAATTCATTTTTTAATAAAAAGCCCTACACTAACGTCACGCTTTCGGCTATATATTTTGACGTCATTAAACTTAGGGGGTAAATATTTTGGATAAAAACCCTAATGTGGGAAAGAGACCATAAGTTGCTGCCAAAATCAAGGAAGCAAGATTGCCATAGTAAGGTAAGGTTGACATTTGCAATTGAGAATTTGACAAATGTAAACAATAAAATAAAGTTTTTATAATTTTATGCGGATGAAGTCGCAAGTGAACAGCTAGTACTATATAATTATATTCAGATATGCACACAAAGGTTTTTCTGTTACCTGAATTATAACTACTAGCTATATTCAATATGTAATATCAATAGATTTCAGTTGAATTACATTACATTCCTCGCCTCAAATGTTACCTTTGAAAGTTATGTTAAAGCTGAAATGATTTATTCAGTAGTTTCAATAATAGTGTATAGGAATCCAATGCGCATACTCACTGCTGTGTAGTATTTGAAGTACATTAGGAAACAATTCTAAAGCCGGTTACACACCTTTAGTTCTGTACACTTGTTTAGTTAGAACTTACGTGTAATATTCAATTAAAACTGTGTGTGACTGGTTTAATTTGAAATCTATATCTATACTCTATACTAATATTATAAAGAGGAAAGATTTGTATTTTTGTATTTTTGTATGTATTGAAATAACTCAAAAACTACTGGGCCGATTTTAAAAATTCTTTCACCGTTAGAAAGGTAATTTATCTGTGAGTAACATAGGCTATATTTTTTAATTTTACGCGGGCGAAGTCACGAGCAACAGCTAGTTCTATATATTTTATGTGAATTACGAGAGTGTAAATACAATTAGATCATACATATAATACATATGTAAGCACCCTTATACCTTTGTGACCTGTAATCTGAACGATCCGATTTTGAAGTAGGGTTTAATTAGGTTTTTGTACCCTTAAGTATGATAGGGTAGTCAGTGGAGATTATTTTTTTTATTAAAATATAACTAGCTTTTGCCTGCGATTTCATCTGTACGGTTAAAAGGAACTTTAGTAACCTACCTACCATTAAAACTTTTACATTCGTGTTAGTTAGTAAGATTTATGAAGATAATTATCATTTTAGGATAAAACGAAAACCTTTTTACTTTTAAAATTTGACACAGTTTAGTATGGAGAAGTGCTATTGATCTGTTAAAAAAACTGACTGAATGAAGGTCGAATACCGAAAAAAATGGCGACTAATCATACTAATATTACACTCGTAAATACGAAAGTTTAGATGGATGTTTTCTTAGTGTTTTTAGCCTAAACGGCTGAACGGATTTCGATGAAATTTGGTATAGAGGTAGAGGATAGTCTGGAAGAACACATAGGCTACTAATATTTGTTTTTTTGTTTAATTTCACGCGGACGGAGTCGGCGAAAGCTAGTTTAATATGTAACATGTATCAAACACTTTTGATCGAAGTTCGCAGGAATTTTGAGATATATTTATGTCATTCGAATCAAGTGATTGTGTAAAATATATTCTATTTCTAGCGACATATGAATCTGAAGATATATAAGAACACGTCGCCTTTTCATAGTGAAAATGGATTCGATTTATCCGCTCTGTATTTGTTCAACTGAGTAATATCACACTAATAAATTTACGCTATTCCGTTATTATGACTGGAACAAGACATATTCTGATATGCCGTACACTTACAATAGTTGATTTCAATTATATTTACTTTTATACATCATCACCAGCTCACTATACGTCCCCACCGAGGGGCTCGGAGCCTACCCTAAAGCTAGGGTGTTGGGGCCTTTATGTCCATAAAGGACATATCAATCACATAGTGCCTCACTCTGGGTTTATGAAACGACACAATGGTACAGTTGCGTACGAAATCGGTAATAGGATTGAAATAATTTGGAACTAATCTATACTAATATACGAGTAATAAAGCGTAAACACACACTTCTTTGTTGCCTAAGATGTCGGCAATTACAGCATATTTTTGAATAATTCTTTTTTTAATAAAAAGCCCTAAACTTAGGTGACGCTTTAGGCTATATATTTTCACGTCATTAAACTTAGGGGGGTAAATATTTTGGATAAAAACCCTAATGTGGGAAAGAGACCATAAGTTGCTGCCAACATCAAGGAAGCAAGATTGCCATGTTTTGTCATCATGTCATGCATTTTGACATTTGCAATTGATAATTTGACAAAGGTAAACAATAAAATTAGACAATTTCATGCGGATGAAGCCGCAAGGGAACAGCCAGTACTTGATATTACATGATTAAAACAAGGGAGATTAAATAACTATTCTTGTATTAAACTTTCTCTTAAAAAAGTAAGTCTATATCTATACTAAAATTATAAAGAGGAAAGATTTGTATTATTTATATTTTAGTATGTTTTGAAATAACTCAAAAACTACTAGGACGATTTCAAAAATTCTTTCACTATTTTAAAGCTACGTTATTAGTGAGCAACAGAGCATCATAAAAAAAGTTAAATTGTCACTAAGGGAGCACTAAGGGTGGACTTTAGAATAAATAAAATATTAAGGGCTTGCCAGGACTATAGTCTATGGGTTTTAATAATAAGGTCATCCCAAAAAGATTAATGACACAAACTTAGTTCTAAATGACGTACTAAGAATGAGAATTGTTCGTTTAATTATTTTAAAGGATTATAATTAATCAAAGGTTTATATAGGTCGCTAAAGGAGCAGGCAAATTAGTTTGTGGAGATTTGAGTAGCGAGACGGTGCGGTTTGCCTTGTACTTACTCTGTTTACATGCGAACCCTACTCATGTATAATGTACCGATAATGACTGAACTAATTTGTTCTCTACTTCGCTTCGGTGTTTTATTATAAACGCTTCCATTAGCTGATTACTATAGTTGATTCGATTCTTTAGGAGATCTTTCTACACTCAAAGCCATATGTAACCTTCATTCGCGACTCTGTCTGCGTGAAATAAAAAATAAAAAAACAGACTTCTATTTAGATTTGTCTTAAACTAGCTGTTGCTCGCGTCTTCGTCCGCGCGGATATGAAAATTGTAAAAAATATAGCCTATTTTATTCAGTAATAGCGTAACTATTTATTGGTGATAGAAATTTTGAAATCTTCCCAGTAGTTTTTGAGTTATTTCAATACAAATATTTCCTAGACTAGCTGTTGCTCGCGACTTCGCCCGCGTGAAATTAAAAAATAAAGCCTATGTTACTCACGGATAAATTACCTTCCTAATGGTGAAAGAATTTTTAAAATTGGCTCAGTAGTTTTTGAGTTATTTCAATACTTACAAAAATACGAATACTTCCTCTTTATAATATTACTATAGATTAACTGAACTACATAATTGCTAGTATATCTCGTTTATGAAAAGTAAATAAAATCCCTGTATATGAAAGAACAACGTCGAGTGTACGGAAATTTTACATTGCACCGAACTGCAATTTGGCACAAGTTCAAAGTGGAGCGCTACACCAATATAACAACTGCCTATCAACTCGAGAGAAATGTGAAGTTAAATATTTATATGAAAAATGTATACGTTACTGCTGAATTTAAAGAAAACTTTTGACATATGGAATTATCCGCTATATTCGAATATATTGATGGATATTTCTTTCCATAAATCTGCTCCTTGAAGCTTAAATATTTACTATGCGTTGTTGCCTTTTATCATATCTCAAAGATGTACATAAAGTTGTTTAGGTACTCAATAATTGCGTAAATTTTTTAGTGACACACTGGTAAAAACTAATAGCAATTTTTTCTTAGGAGATATTTGCAAATATACTTCGACTTGGAGAGATTAAATCTTACTAATATTATAAAAGGGAAAGTTTAGATGGATGGATGGATGGATGTTTGTTAGAGTTTGTAGCCTAAACGACTAGATGGATCTCGATGAATTGGCATGAATGTAGAGGATAGTATGGAAGAACACATAAGCTTACTTACTTTTGTTTTTTTAAATACCACGCGGACGGAGTCGCGGGCGAAAGCTAGTTCATCTATATTTTTTTCAAAAGCTTAACTTACTTGGGCGCTAAAATGCTACATCTACTACGATAATCAGTTGCAACTTCTAGCATGTGACATTTTATCGTTCCATAACATAAAGTCGAAATGTATTTATAATGCAAAGCTTCGGTGAGACGTGTTAGATGGCGCTGCAATCTAGCGCCCCGGCTGTCGCCTCGGATAACCGATCACTGTTTAGCATAGTCATCAATCTCTAGATAAATCGTTGAAATTTTTTTTCCAGTAATTCACAAGGGGTTTATGCTTGAAGTTAATCTGTCAGTTGTCTGTACATTGTAATAACAATAATGCTATTTTTCACAAGATAAAAACAGAGTTAATAATAATTTTGTCATATAGGTCACATATGGTATGTTAACACCAGTATCTCATATAGGTTAGTATCGACTTTTAAATTTAATATTTATAGTAAAATTGTGATGTTAACTTCAAGATCAGTTTACCGTATACTAATATATACATATGTAAATATGAAATATATATATTTCAATAGAAACGGAACATCTATACGTACATAGTTCATAGTGAAACGTATTCAAAATGGGTCGACACCGGTAGTGTCCAATTTATACACATTGTGAACTACGATGCAGAAATGCATGTCTTTGTTAGCTAGAAATTCTGCTTCATACAAAAATATGGCTCTTTTCACTTTATTTAACAAAAACATTATGTAAGATAAAGTTTACGTAATACGAGTATATATTTTATATATATTATATGATACATGCGATATTTTTTTTATATCATAAAGTGGCACACGAGCAAGCGGCCACCTGAATCCCCCAAAATGATGAAGCGACCGCTGCCCATAGACATTCACAATAGCGGATGCGTTGCCTACCCTTAAACGACGGAGGAGGAAAGGCACATAAAGAGGATATTTCCCATTCCGATGCCTCTCCTCCAGCGTCAAATCCACGTCCAAAAAGGGACTAAAGTTGGGTCTCAGGCATCGATTAAGTTAAGATGGATGGATGGATGTTACTACGTCTCAATAGATCTCGCTAAAATTTGATACTGATGTAGTCTGGAAATACATATAGGCTACTAACTAAGTTTTTTTTTAAATACCGCACGGACAGAGTCACGGGTGATAGCTACTAAGATATATAAAAGAAAATTAAATTGTTAAGATTATGCTCGGTATGAAAATTAAATTTTTACGATCGAGATACATTAAAATGAAGCTCTAAGAGAGCTTTAAGCTTTTTGAGAGACGTATTAAAATAAAAAGATCATTTGCGAATACATCTCGTATTCAGAATTTTATATTCAAGACAAATTTTCGTATAGAAATTTAACATTTTAAATTATCAAGCAACAGCTGACATAAAATTATTTATTCTAATACATGTATTAAAAAATAAAAACTTTTCTTTTAATCAAATAGTTGTTACGTAATATTTTTGTAGCAACGCCTTTGTCCTAATTTGTTTGGAGTTATCGCATTATAGTTTTAGCAAGGATGTTTATAATAAGAAGTATTTTTCGTCGTCAATTTATACTTAGAGCAGACGCACACCTTTGACTAAACTATCGCACAAATGTTGTGCGATTGTCGATTGTTTCGCAGCAAATTCAACTGTTTAGTTGCACAATTAAAATCGAGTAGTGTGCGCACCTCTATATAAGCTCAAAGGAATCATAGCGAGACTAAACACTTGTGCGATAGTTCAGTTAAAGGTATGGGCGCGCTCTTAAGGCTCGGGCCTAGAGAGGATTTGATTAGGTAACCCACGCTGGCCTTTGCGGATAAATTCATATTTTGGTCCATTTTAAAAATAATGATTTATGCATCAAAAATTGCGACATTATCCTTCACGTTACGGTTCCCACAACTAATCCTCCCCTTCGATGTTTGTATTCAAATAATTACGTCAAATATCGCAGAATTTATGACCTTTTCGTACAAAGGATAAATTATTACAGTGTGTTATTCTTATATGGCTTTCGTAATTTATAAAAAAACAGTCCGTTTTGAATAACAAAAACGAACTGTGTTGAAAAATAAGAATTGAATGTCTTGTCAAAAGGCTACAAATTTTTATATTAAAATCGCCATGGCTCTATTGAAACACGCATATAAAACCTTTCATGTGAGGGAAAAAATAGTAACAGGATTCATATAATAGTCAAACAATAGTTAAAATTATGTTTATAAAATTGAATTAGATTGCCTTGTAAGCAACGTGGGTGCCTTCAAGAGAAGGGTGAATGGTTACTTATTAAATTAGCACGTACCATCCTTCGACCACGTTACCACTTAGCTATGGGTGTGATCGTGGTCAAGCGCCGATTTTAACAATCATAAAAAAATGTGGAAAAAATTCCTGAAAGAAATTTTTGGAGCTCTACCTCCTGAGGTAGGTGGAGACCTGTGTTACAAGAGGCAGTGCCTTCCCTTAATCTGGGTACTTAATTTTGTGTGTGAAAAATACGATATTTTTAGTGTTTATGCTTGTGTTACATAAGATCGTGGTTTGTTAAGAAAGTGTAATGTAAAGCGACATGTTTTAGCGTGGAAATTGCGATTGTAAGCTTGTAGAGCGTCAAGGCAACAAATTAAACGATAGCGTCGGTGCGCATTTAATTTAAGCCAGCACAGAACAGAGATTACAAGCCAGTGTCTCAAAGCTATCACGCTCTTAGTTTGTAGTCGCTTTGGCACTAACGTATGTATGCTTCTCTAATTAAATGAGCTGTGAACACCATTATTATAATCATTTAACTTTTTCTTATAATTAAAAATTTAATCTCATTTTACTTACGATTCGCACAGATTTTACATAAGTAAGTAAGATAATTTTAAAGTTTAAACCTAGGTCTAGTAGTAGCTAACACACAGAAACAGAAATCAATGTGAAATAATAAATATCGGATTTTCCAATCATCATCATCATCATCACCAGCTCACTATACGTCCCCACCGAGGGGCTCGGAGCCTACCCTAAGTTAGGGTGACTAGGCCATAGTCAACCACGCTGGCCCACTGCGAGTTTGTTGACTTCACACATATCTTTGAATTTCTTCGCCGATATGTGCAGGTTGCATCACTTTTCCTTCACCGTAAGAACGTCGGGTAAATTATGTACATATGAAAATTCGAAAATTCAAAAATCACATTGGTACATGGCAGCGGAATTCCAACCCAAGACCTGTAGATTACAAGTTAAATGCTTAAACCACTGAGCCACCGACGCTCTTTCGACGGATTTTCGAATACGAGGCAATATTTATTGCTGCATTTTAAAGTATTTTATAGAGATTACTGCATAGTTAAGTATCCCTTATAAGAAGACTTCCAACCATTAGGAGATAAGTATATCAAGTTTTCGGAATAAGTTGAATTGACGACAGTGAAACCGCTCATTGGTTAAAATTTAATTATTAGGAGATAGTTTTTATCTTTACCTAATAAAGTATTAGTATTAAAATCAGTAAAAGGAACTATAATCTAGAATTTTAGTGTAGTTTACAAACTACATATTTAAAGTAGCAGAAATATTAGTATGTTTCTCGTAGAACTTCGTAGCGGCTCGTAGCTCGCCGCAGCCGGGAAGTAATTACATGCGGTCACCATCAGGACCGCTTTACTTAACGAACTACAGCGGAACAACCTAAGTTCACAATAAATTGGTTCTTTGTTTGGAGAAATTTGAATAGGGACTAAGAAAATAATATCGAAACTAATTTTTATTTATATTGTAGATGTTAAAAGGTTTGTTTTTGAAAATTATAGTTCTTATCCACCGCTACTATTGACGTGTGGATGATCAAGGGTTCTCGCGGAAGATCAGCGCTGGGCTCTTCAACTAGAAGCTTCCAGCATTTAAAGCTGAGCGAGGACCCAATCCAGTCAACGTTACAACGCTTATTTTAAATGATTCTTTTTTTATTTTATTTCATTAGTTACGTTTTTTTTTTCATTATTTTGTATCTAATTACTTTTTTTTATTAACATTGTAGTGTTGATAAGGATTAAATGGTATTTTTTATTTTTATTTATTTTATATGAAGCATGTATTATTACTTGCCATGAGATTCTCAAGTGACGCCGACTTCACGTCACGTCACGTCTAAAGCGATAGTGTCTATCGCTTTCGAAATAAATAAACGTGTGATTTGAAATAAATAATAAAATTGTATGGCATTTTTTTTTTTGCAATCTTCGTTTTGTCAAAGTCTGTCTAGACTGGTTGAGAGAAATATTCTTGTATCGTTATTGAATTCTCTAATTGAAAAACTTTCCAAACTTATGTAAGCTTTATTTCATTCTCAACTTTTCATTGTTTCAATTTCGATTTATTAATATGAAATGAAAATACCTTTTGTCGGAAGAAGGAAGGCATTTTTAAATTTTCAACTTTTTATAATATTAATATTATAAATGCGAAAGTTTAGATGGATGTTTGTTAGTTTCTCAAACGACTGAACGGATTTCGATTAAATTTGGTTTAGATGTAGAGGATATTCTGGAAGAACAAATAGGCTACTTTTGTTTGATTTAATTCCACGCGGACGGAGTGGCGGGCGAAATCTAGTAACTTTATAAATATGCTTGCGTTTATGCATGATTGAATTTATATAATTGAATTTAGATAGAAAAAGTATTTTATTATTTGTGAGTAGTTACGATGTCTTACTAGTTAGGTATAAGGGTTCGCACGCCTTACCCTATAAGTTGTTTACCAATAAGTCGATTTATGTTTCGCCTTAGTAAACAAACCTTGCGGAGAAATTTCTACTGTATTTGGGTCAGCGTAAGCAAAATTATTCGAGCGGTTCGTTCAGTGATTTATTGATACTACACGATGTTTCCTTATCATGAATTATCATTTTACATTAACGTAATTTAGGGTACTCTACTTTTAAATAACCTGTTTATTAAGGCACACATTTGGCAAACAAAATATTGTTGTACAATCGGGGAATTTGGGGTTGTAACAGTTTACTGTAGCGTTCGATCGTCTGGTACATATTGAGACGACGACGCGAAGTAATAACCAATAGGACGCTTATAATCGTATCTTTACAAAAAAGGTTTCGGTTATTACACGTATTTTTATTATCCTGTTGTTTTCGCAACGAACTGCTACCTAATTGTTATGTGTAATATGTAATAATGTGTACTTTTTACACATTATTTATTAGGTGTAGTTTGTCTTGTAAGTAACAAGACAATTATTCTTCAAGTTGGACATCGCGGATTTCCGAGACTGTACATGAAATAGACTTCATATTACATAGGTTTTACTAGGCATGGCAGTTGGTATTACATTTGGAAGTTTCCACTAAAACAAAACATATAGTTAGTGAGATTATAAGAGGGACGTTGATATTATGTATCTCGCTAGAGAAAACCCTCTGTTGAAAGCATGCACTGTACGACTCTATAGCCAATGAATTCTTAACTAAAATAATTGCAAAATGTGTATACCAAACTTAGTATCATCCTAAGTTAAAAAGTCTAGTTTAAATATCAATTAAGTGAGCAACCATAAATAAATAGAGAAGATATATTGTCACATAGGATGTGGTATAAAAGTTTTTCATTAGATTAACTATTGTCCCTTACATCGGTCACAATGGGCGGTCTGTCATTGAGGCTAAAACACAGATAGCATTACTGGATATCACGAAATAATGGCGCGGAAATCTTATCTCCGAGTATCCCTTCTTTTCTCCGACAATTCTTTTTTCGGGTTAATTGATTGGATTGTATTAACCAACTACTCTAGCTTCGGACAATTTATTTCCATCCAGATATTTCTAGAAAATATATTGTTATCTCTGTTTTTTTGCTAAAGAATGATAAGGATGACACGATGTTTGTTTTTCAGTAGTCAAAGGCCAGGCAAGATGTAAACATTATAGGTAAGTTTATTAGCTATAAATTCGTTAGCCTAATTACCCATGGTGCGTTTCCACGCCTGCTCTAATTAAATTGGTTTAACTTAATTGTTTTAACGAACAGATAAATTGTTGTACACTACATTACATTGCTTTTTTGTAGTGTGGATGACTTTAGAAAATAATAGGACTTTTGACAAATGATAAAATTGTTTAAAATGAAGCTATTTAAAATATTGACTGCCAGGATTTTATAGTTTTTGACGTATTTTTCCTACATTTAAAAGAAAAATACTTGGCGTCAAGTTACAATCAGAGCAGGGATATAAAATAAAACAGAGCCTCAAGCAATATAGAACAAAAAAAATTAACTTGTATTAAAATGTGTTAAAGTATGTATAACAGTGGTAGAGCCCGCTTTAACATCTTAGCACGAATGGGTCGGCTCGCCCGGTGCAATACCACGACCACACAGAAGACAGGCGTGAAGTGGGAGAAATTCCGCGTTTCGTCTGATGAGTGTGGTGCCGGAGGCCCAATTTTAGTCCCTTTCCCGTTCCACCCTTTTCTCATAAGGAAAGGATTGGATGGGAAAGTGGATTTGACGGTGGAGCAGACGCATAGGAAGGGGAAATATCCTCTTAATGTGCGTCTCCTCCTCCGTCGATTTAGGGTAGGCAATGCATCTGCAATTGCGGATGTCTATGGGCAGAGGTCGCTTCGCCATTTCGGCGGTTTTAGGTGGCCGCATGCTCGTTTGCTACCTTATTGTATAAAAAAAAAGTAAGAAAAGAAAACATTATCCAAGTCTTCCTGCGACGCTATTGGATTTTATTACATCTTGCTGAAAGCAGACTTCATTTTACGAAATCCGAGCAAATTGCGGATTAACCATTCAGTTTCCATCTTACTGCAGCGTTGTATTAAATTAAATTTAGATTAAGTGTCCATTTTCAGTTAGTGAAAGTGTTTATGCAAAAGAGAGGAGTACATTAGTCCAGTTTTGAACAAAAAATATCAGTCGCAATATTTTTATGCTGCTGGAACTGATGTTCTAAAAAGAATTGTTTTCCCTTCTAACGTGGTAACGTCTAATAATTAGAAGAAAGCTGGCTGCATGCACGAAACCGAGCGAGCAAGCGAGAGCTCCGAACAAGCGACAGAGAGGTACGTTCGGGATGATTGTTCGGATGTGATCGTCCTTAAACCGATTCCGTAAGTATTCTCTCATTCAGAGAGAATCATTCTCCATAATGCTGTTACAATAACGTTACAACAGTGGAAACTTACCGTTATATTCGGAGTTCGAAGTTCGGTAGAGATATCGACATTGTACGTCGTTAATCAAACGAGAGCCGTTCTCAGCCTCCTGTGGTTCAAAGAGATAATAGTCATATATTATGCAGATTTACAGCTTGTCCTTTCACAAGAAGACAAATAAAAATTCGAACTTTACAAAAACATTCATCGGAACCTTTCCGTGTCGATGTGCAGATACGTTTCTAAAAAAAGTTTTAACCAAAAATCGTAATTAAAACAATATAATTTAGCCTACAAAGCAGTAAGTATAAGTTAGAGTATGTTTTTTGTTAAGTTAGTTAACATTTTAACTATATCACGATCATATGATAATGGAAATCTTACTAATATTACAAATTCGAAAGCTTAGATGGATGGATGTTTGTTAGTTTGCCGTCTAAACGATTGACCGAATCTCGATGTATGGCACAGATTTAGAGCATAATCTGGAAGAGCACATAAGCTAAATACTTTTGTTTTTATTAACTCTATGCAGACAGAATCGTGGGTGATAGCTAGTCCTTTGTGGATAAAATTATTTACCCTTATTCCAAGTTTATTCAGAAATCATACGATAATTCTGAAGATGAACTAAGGAGATTATACCTAACAATAAACCGTCTGATCCCATAAACATATTATAATGCTTGATATAATCGTCTTATGGGTCGTGTATCGAAGTAAAAGGGAAGAAAGATTGACTATTGAATTAGCATAATGTATTAAGATTGATTTATTTTATTACTTAACTAGCTTTCGCCCGCGACTTCGTCTGCAAGAAATTTAAATAAAACAAAAGTGATGTCTATGTGTTCTTCCAGACTATCATCTACATCTATACCAAATTTCATCGAAATCCGTTCAGCCGTTTAGACTACAAACACTTACAAACATCCATCCATCTAAACTTTCGCATTTATGATATTAAGTATGATATAAAATTTTGTAATTGGACATGTTATGCGACGAGACGATGGGGACATAAACCAGAAAATGTTAAGAATGAATGTGGATGGCTACAAAGGAAGAGGAAACCGAAGAAAGTATAGATGGATTGTGTGAAAGAGGATATGCTTAAGAAGGGAGTGGATTCAGATATGACGGCTAATAGAAATCTATGGAAGAGCAGCACATACTGCCGACCCTCCGTAAGGGATCAGGGCAAGTTGATGATGAATATAAAATTTTGTTATTGTTGCAGGTTAGCGTTTGGAATATTTATGAAAAATTTCAGCGAATTTAGGGTAAGAAATGTGCGACGCTTAGTTTTATTTTCAATTCTGTTTCATCCTTTTATAATAAATATCGGATTAAAAAAATGTCTATTCTCTATAGCTCATACAAATGTACCTTAGAAGGCCCGAAACCCAGAGAGGTCGGCACATGTTACGTTTTTATTCCACTCTTGATCCTGTCACACCTCTCTATCTTTCAGATTGAATGCTCGTTAATTTTAAGTGATATATGTATACTAATAAAATAAAACATAAACACACACTTCTTTGTTGCCTAAGATGTCAGCAATTACAGCATATTTTTGAATAATTCTTTTTTTAATAAAAAGCCTTACACTTACGTCACGCTTTAGGCTGTATATTTTCACGCCATTAAACTTAAGGGGTAAATATTTTGGATAAAAACCCTAATGTGGGAAAGAGACCATAAGTTGTTGCCAATATCAAGCAATATTGCCATGGTTTGTCATGATGTCATGTCATTTTGACATTTGTAATTATAATTTGACTAATATAAGTAAACAATGAAATAAAGTTTTTATGATTTCACGCGGGTGAAGCCGCATGGGAACAGCTAGTAATTACATAAAATGATAAAAACCTCTTTAGTAACCAAGAAATCTAAAGTGTAAAAGTTTTTTTAGTGTACTAAACGATATTTGGATGAAAGCCAGTGCTAGTCGCAGCTGGATCGTTTGATTGATGAGGTGGAGGCGCTCTGTCATTGCTTTTTGTGCTGAAGATATATTAATTACTTTAAATTATCTTCCATAACCAAAACTTGATATTTACTAGTATACTGAAATAGAGTGTCGGTGGCTCAGTGGTTTAAGCACTTGACTTGTAATCTACAGGTCTTGGGTTCGAATCCCGCCGCCATGTACCAATGTGATTTTTCGATTTTTCGAATTCTCATATGTACAAAATTTACCCGATGTTCTTACGGTGAAGGAAAACATCGTGATGCAACCTGCACATATCGGCGAAGAAATTCAAAGATATGTGTGAAGTCAACCAACCCGCACTTGGCCAGCGTGGTTGACTATGGCCTAGTCACCCTAACTTTAGGGTAGGCTCCGAGCCCCTCGGTGGGGACATATAGTGAGCTAGTGATGGTGGATACTGAAATAATTATAAGTGTACTAGCTTTCGCCCGCGACTCCGTCCGCGTGGAATTAAAAAAAAATACCACTACGTCCATACCAAATTTCACCGAGCTCCGTTGAGCTGTTTAGGCTAAAACTCTAACAAACATCCATCTATCTAAACTTTCGCATTTATAATATTAGTATGATAATAGAATTGCAAAATAACTAAAAAATAATATAAAGTATTCATTAAACAATGGAACTTATTAATTTTTTTTCGGATTACAAGGAGAGAATTTAGAAGCCATCGCTGCCGGGCGCCGCGTTGCTGGAATTTTTTTGCAGTAATTAGCTAAGAATTCGCCTTCAGTATTTTTTTTAATTTCGTAAATTTGAAAGAAAAATAAATTGACATATCTTTTGGATCCTTAAAAACGGGACTTACGTTTTTCCGCATTTTACGAATTAAGTGCTATTTAAAGCAAATAATTGACAATCAGCGAGAGTATATGCACAGAGGAATAAATAATTATAATAGAATGTAACGAGTCACACTTAGTGGCCATTAAACGACCGTGTGTGGTAGTAAATCGTTTTATTTATTTTTTTAATATAAAATAAGGTGGCCAACGAGCTAGCGGCCACCTAAATTCGCCGAAATAGCGAAGCGACCGCTGCCCATTGACATCCGAAATTGCAGATGCGTGTCTTACCCTAAATCGACGGAGGAGGAAATGCACATAAAGAGGATATTTCTCCTTGCTATGCGTCTCCTCCACCGTCAAATCCACTTTCCCATCCAATCCTTTCCTTATAAGAAAAGGGTGGAACGGGAAACGGACTAAATTGGGCCTCCGGCTCCACACTCATCAGACGAAATACGGAATTGCTTCCACTTCACGCCTGTCTTCTCTGTGGTCGTGGCACCGGGCGAGCCGACCCATTCATGCTAAGATATTAAAGCGGGCTCTACCACTGTTATCATTAAGTTATGCGCAAAAAATTCAAATAATGAATCTATAGTTACTAAAGATATTAACACACCAAGAGAAGTATTTTAATTCTTAAACTTCAGTAATTACCAAACTTTTGAATAAAATTTTTAACAATGCCGTCCGTTTTTCTTTAACATTAACTTGAAACAATAATCTAGGATCGTATTATTATCTTTACTTGGAGTAGATAAACCTATTAATTAATACATTTTTATTAAATACTAGCTGTTCGCGTGGGGCTTCATCTGCGTGAAATTATAAACACTTTATTTTATTGTTTACATTTGTCAAATTATCAATTGCAAATGTCAAAATGACATGACATGATGACAAACCATTGCAATCTTGCTTCCTTGATGTCGGCAGCAACTTATGATCTCTTTCCCACATTAGGGTTTTTATCCAAAATATTTACCCCCTAAGTTTAATGGCGTGAAAATATATAGCCTAAAGCGTGACTTAAGTGTAGGGCTTTTTATTAAAAAAAGAATTATTCAAAAATATTCTGTAATTGCTGACATCTTTGGCAACAAAGAAGTGTGTGTTTACGATTTATTATATTAGTATAGATAATATTATAATAGTTACATTCTTAAGAAAACATAATTAAAAACCTAAATAAAAAAAAAACAGGAATTTAAACTAAAAGGTTAAGCCAAAATAATCGGATGTTCCTATCCTTAACTATCCCAACAAGTCGGTTCGATAACAGCCATTTCGACTAAAAAAAGTTTATTTACTGTACATTTACTGCACAAACTTTATTAAGAAGAAAGATTATAGAAATGTTTTTTTATAAAACTGCAACTGATATCGGTTGTATCGTCGAGTAAACTCCCGGCAAATTGAAATATTATCCCTTTGCTTGTGAATTGGAATAAAAACGTTTTCAATTCAATTGTACGTAAACAAAAGCTTGTTGTTTTTGCAACTATTTGTATGGAATTTTCAAAGAAATGTATCGTAAAGTAGAAAGAAATTTTATCAGTTGCGCAAAATTTATTGGTAGTTTATACAATTTTAAAGTTTCAAGTTATTCAATACTAGCTTTTGCCCGCGACTCCGTCCGCGTGGAGTTAAAAAAAAAACAAAAGTTAGTAGCCAGACTATCCTCTACGTCTATGCCAAATTTCATCGAGATCCGTCCAGCCGTTTAGGCTACAAACTCTAACAAACATCCATCCATCCATCCATCCATCCATCCATCCGTCCATCCATCCATCCATCCATCCATCCATCTAAACTTTCGCATTTATATTATAATATTAGTAAGATAGTAAGAAGTAAGATTAGTAAGATTAATAAAGTTTGGTAACTTTGAAAAGGGATTTCAAATAAGATTTTACAACATCCTGTATATTTTTATAGTATGAATTCACACTGGATACTACTTAAAATTATTTACTCTGCTTTGGATGGAACAGGGTAATGCGTTTACCAATTAAAACCCCTTCGGAAGCTTAGAGAGACTAGTGCAATCGAGGGGGATCTAAGGAGGGACCCACTAGTGCAAATACAAATATTTTATTGGTAATAGTGAACTACAGTACACAAAGCAAATGTAGCAGATAAAAACTTCGACACTACAGAGGGATTTCTGGATTAGCCAGGACTTGAGTTTATTTTCAAATGACGCGAGGCTGGTAGCCGCTGTGACGCTCTTCAAACCACGATAGGTGCTCAAACTAAGCAAAAGATTAAAGTGACTAAAATGAAATTATGTTTTCGGCCATTAAGCCTACCGGTAGAGGTAGACCTAGAAAGAGGTTGATGGATTGCGTGAATGGTGACATGATCAAAAAGCGAGTGATGACTGAGATGACGGATTATAGAGTTATGTGGAGGACAGAACCTGTTGTGCCGACCTTACGGGAGTGGGATAAGAAGGAAGACGATGATGATGAATCCTAAATAATTTTATTCTAATGTAATTATTAGTCACCTAAGTTCTTTACTACTCTTATTCTAAATAATAAACTTAATGCAACAAGCTCAATAAAATAAAATAATGTCACTATTGAATAGTTTTTATATTTAAAAACAGACGTAAGTCAGTTATTTTAAAAGCTCTCGTGGTCTAAATCTCCATCGTCCGTTTGTAGACAACTGATTGATGTCTCTATCCCTAAGCCCGGCTTTTGTTCTAAATCCTAACAGTCCGCTCGCTTTGTACAGCGGTATGTATTGCTACCAGTGAAATAAACTCACACGTAAGATTTAAGTTATAGACAAATTTTGGATTGTTAAAGAACAGAAATTGATAAATTAATTTAAAAACGTGTCATCAAAACGAGTCTAGGTTTTTCAATTAGCTATATTCCGGATTTTAATAAAGCATGTTACATTTTTTAATCGAACGACCATCAATGCATAAGAGCTTTGTATGTGTAGAAAAGAGAATGCGTTATGCGTCTACCAGTTTTCCATTATATATTTGAAAGCGGCATGTTATTACGTTATATTACGAATATTCGAATTGACATTAAAAAAAAAGCAAGCTATTTTTTTTTTATTTAAAATCTATAATTCGATGTAAATCTTCATGGCAAATCTCATGGGTACGAAGAGATTATACAACCATTGTGTTATTGGATATCGTTAAAATCTGTTCGTATAAATAAACCGCAAGTGAACAACCCTTAGACCCTTTCAAAGATTGTTAGCTTACGACCTATAAACTGGATACCAATAAATTTTATAGGGATGTGTACAATTTACCCATATAATACAAATTAACCAACTTAAATCAGGAAAGTCTAAATTATTTCAATTGTTTTAATATTTTAATGACGTCAATAAAATTTTGAAATAATTTTTTAATTTTAATTTTAATTTTTAGATGTTAAGATGGATGTGTGGGGTAACGCAATTGGATAAGATACGAAATGAGTATATTAGAGGAAGTTTGAGAGTAGCCCCAGTGGTTGAGAAAATAAGGAGTAAAAGGTTAGCGTGGTATGGGCATGTTATGAGAAGGGATGAATCGCATGTAACAAGAAGGACGTTAGTTATGAATGTGGAGGTACACCGGTAGAGGTAGACCTAGAAAGAGATGGATGGATTGCGTGAAAGGTGACATGATCAAGAAGGGAGTGATGACTGAGATGACGGATGACAGAGTTATTTGGAGGACGAAAACCCGGTG
Source organism: Papilio memnon (assembly GCA_003118335.3). Taxonomy (NCBI): domain Eukaryota; kingdom Metazoa; phylum Arthropoda; class Insecta; order Lepidoptera; family Papilionidae; genus Papilio; species Papilio memnon. The sequence goes on from LD689012.1 coordinate 2,698,224, forward strand.
CGCAGACCCTACGGGAGTAGGATAAGGAGGAGGAGATGATGAATTTTAATGAACACAAATACTAGTAATTGACGTAAAAATAACAATTTTATATAAAAAAAAAAAAAAAATTTGGCTTTTAACTTTACGAAATAAGTAGACACTTCACTTAAAGAGTACAAAAGTACGATATTACACAAACAAGATAACAAAACTTCACCGAAATCGTATACTAAGTTTGGAGAGTTTTCAAATTATTTTAAAGTTAATGGAAGAAGTTAGGTAAATATTTGAATAGCTAGATATTGAACCTGACTCCAGTGGTTATAGACTAACTTTAAATATGAAATGTGGAAATTTTGTCAAAATCATCTGATAAACGGTAAACAAACACTGCAATAAAGTAATTAAATTAATTCGAAAGATGTTATTTTAAACTAATTACTAAACGGCTACACTTGTGTTACTGTCGTTTTCTAATTAGTTATAACTGGTTGGGAAAAACGACGTAGTAACTAGGCGATGACTTCATTAATAGCACCTTTTAACAACTGCTATCTGCCAGTATCCCATTTAGTCCTAAATAAATGAATAACAAAACGTTCATTAAACCATCCTGTTATAACAAAAAGATAATGAAGTGAAAAAACTTGGACAAATTGAATAGTCCTCATTGTCATCTTGAAATTTCTTGAAAGTAATTGAAATAAGGATATTAATTATACATAATTGAAAAGTATCGGTATGTTAAGAGCGTCATTGCTATTATCCTAATTCAATGTTTTTTTTTTATACAATAAGGTGGCAAACGAGCAAGCGGCCACCTAAATCCGCCGAAACGGCGAAGCTACCGCTGCCCATAGACATCCGCAATTGCAGATGCGTTGCCTACCATAAATCGACAGAGAAGGAGACGCACATAAAGAGGATATTTCCCCTTCCTATGCGTCTCCTCCACCGTCAAATCCACTTTCCCATCCAATTCTTTCCTTATAAGAAAAGGGTGGACGGGAAAGGGACTAAAGTTGGGCCTCCGGCACCACACTCATCAGACGAAACGCGGAATTGCTTCCACTTCACGCCTGTCTTCTGTGTGGTCGTGGTATTGCACCGGGCGAGCCGGCACATTCGTGCTAAGATGTTAAAGCGGGCTCTACCACTGTTCACACACACTGTTCTACACATGTTAATTTAGACCGAAATAATGTTACATTTTAAAATGTAACAGTTTACATTACAACTTATTATGTTATAATTTTAAATGTAAAAAATATAAAATTAGGAACGACATACTCATTGAAATAAGTGAAACGTCAGAGGTTTAAAAAATTCCTTATAGTAAAATTTTGGAAGCTTTTATCTCATTCAGTATAATATAAAATGAAAATTAAAGATCAAAAACTTTGTGCAAGAGGAACAGCTCTAGGTTAAGTACGTCTCGGTAGCTTCATGAAATATTCAGTAACTTAGATTACGCATGGACGACTGAAAAAATAACTTGGGCGCCTGAAATTTTTCAAAGAGTAAATAATATCTATTAACTATATTTGAACATGTAAATTTATTTAAAAAAATTAACTATTAATATTTATTTTCTTGTTTAACCAATTTGATTAATCAGATATCTGATAATTGTGCTATCCTATACAGGTGGAAGATTTGTATTTTTGTATGTAATGAAAAAACTCAAAAACTACAGCGCCGATTTCTAAAATTCTTTTACCAATAAATAGCTACGTTATCACTGAGTAATGTAGGCTATATTTATTAAAAAAAACATTTCCGCGAAGGCGCGAGAAACAGCTAGTCTATACTAATATTATAAAGAGAAAAGATTTGCATTTTTGTATGTATTGAAACAACTCAAAAACTTTTGGGCCGATTTTAAAAATTCTTTCACTATTAGAAAGGTAATTTATCTGTGCGTAACATAGGCAATATTTTTTTAATTTCGCGCGGACGAAGTGGCGAGCAACGGCTAGTGTTTAATATATTAAAATGTGTTACATTACTTATTTTATCATTTGCAAATTAAAATGCCTCTTAAGCTTAAGGGACAGATCTACAAGTCCATCATAAGACCTGTCGTACTGTATGGATCTGAATGTTGGGCCACCAAAGTTGCGGATGAAAGGAGATTGCATGTGGCTGAGATGCGAATGTTAAGATGGATGTGTGGTGTGACAAGAAAGGATAAAGTTAAGAATGTGTATGTTAGAGGAAGTTTGAAAGTAGCGCCAGTGGTGGAAAAATTGAGAAGCAAAAGGTTAGCGTGGTATGGACATGTTATGCGACGAGACGATGGGGACATAAACCAGAAAGTGTTAAGAATGAATGTGGATGGCTACAAAGGAAGAGGAAGACCGAAGAAAGTATGGATGGATTGTGTGAAAGAGGATATGCTTAAGAAGGGAGTGGATTCAGATATGACGGCTGATAGAAATGTATGGAAGAGTAGCACATACTGTGCCGACCCTCTGTAAGGGATAAGGGCAAGTTGATGATGATCATTTGCAAATTAAACTTTGTAACCAGTAAATGGATATCTTTTTACTTGAACAAATTTTAAAGTTTATTTATTTATTAAACCAAGAAGAATCTTCTTGTAACAAGACAACGTTCATTAGTCTAGACAGGACTTCAGACTGAGATGACGCATTTTACGTAGAATTTAAAATATTTTATCCAGTTTGTGGAAAACACGATTTAAAGCTAGTTATTCTGTCGAATAAATTTAAATATAGTTTTAATGGAACGGACAGTGATATTTTTTAATGGAATTAATGTTGTTTTTAATACAATAGAAACTACATATGGGTTGTTTAAATACAATATCAATGGTTTAATCAGAAGTAAATATGTTTTAAATAAGATCCCTTTTGAACAGCGTTATAAGGAAATTAGATTCCTCCGTCAGAAGTTATTGCTACTCATAAAGCTTAGATTTCCTAGGAGATTTACTGATCTTGTACATACCCTATTTTTATAAACCGCCATTTAAATTTTCCATCGCCATTAATAATTATTTAATAGTGGTAGAGCCCGCTTTAACATCTTAGCACGAATGGGTCGATGCAATACCACGATCACACAGAAAACAGGCGTGAAGTGGGAGCAAATCCGCGTTTTGATGAGTGTGGTGCCGGAATCCCAACTTTAGTCCCATTCCCGTTCTAGGGATGGGAAAGCGGATTTGACGGTGGAGGAGAGACATAGGGAGAAAATATCCTCTTTATGTGCGTGTCCTTCTCCGTCGATTTAGAGTGGGCAACGCATCTGCAATTGCGGATGTCTATGGGCAGCGGTCGCTTCCCCATTTCGGCAGATTTAGGTGGACGCTTGTTCGTTTGCCACCTTATTGTGTATAAAAAAATCATAATATATATTTTTAATAAATATTTCATAAAATATTTTTATTCTTTAATGGTTATAAATAGTTATTAATTGCGCAGAATAATGCCACGGGATGTGATTCTTCATATCAATTCTTTAAATTAATTTTCTTCTAAACTATTAATCTGCCGCGTACTTTGAATATCAAATTGGTTTGTTAAGGACTATTATGGCAATTTATGGAATACTGAGATTATTAAAAGTGTTCGTAACAATAAAAACATCATTTCTAGCTTCATAGCTTTATAAAATTCCATTTAATCAGATAATTTGCTAACCGCTGCAATAAATTTGTTTTTTTTTGCATTCCTTTCTTTCTCTTTGACAAAACAATTGCTAGTGTTAGTTTTTCCATATAAATATGACGTAAGGGCGTAAAACTAGAGTGAATAAGTACTTTAACACAAATATGTATTAAAACTAATCTATACTAATATAATAAAGCGTAAACACACACTTCTTTGTTGCCTAATATGTCTGAAATTACAACATATTTTTGAATAATTCTTTTTTTAATAAAAAGCCCTACACTTACATCACGCTTTAGGCTATATATTTTCACGACATTAAACTTCGGGGGTAAATGTTTTGGATAAAAATCGTAATGTGGGAAAGAGACCATAAGTTGCTGCAAACATCAAGGAAGCAAGATTGCCATGATTTGTCATCATGTCATGTCATTTTGACATTTGCAATTGATAATTTGACGAATGTAGGTAAACAATGGAATAAAAAATTTATAATTTCACGCGGATGAAGCCGCAAGGGAAGAGCTAGTTCTAAATAAAATACTGTTTTAATAATACGTGTAAAAGTAATGGTGGATGGTTCTTTTTCCTTTGAAATGAATTCCCAAACCACAAAAGGTCTAAAGTAGGCATTAATGCCAATCATCTAGTCAATTTCTCTTCAACTTATAGCCTGTTAAGGGCCTGTACATTCGCCTGAAAGGGATCTTTTGATATTAATATGCCCTCAGGTAATTTTATAGTAACAATCTTTACATGAGTTTATTTCTTCAGTTATTTATACTGACGTATAATTATTATTTTTGTATCTCTGTAATGTGTTAGTAATAGTTAAAACATAAGTGAAATAAATATTATTAAAAAATATTTAAATATATTCTTGCAATTTTTTATATAGTATTGAATACATTATTGGATTTTTTTAACTATACATAACACCAAGATGGTCCAAGATTGCCAGATTGCATTGATTGATAAATTAAGTGTCCATATCCATATTATCTTACTAGTCTTACTATCTTACTAATATTATAAATGCGAAAGTTTAGATGGATGGATGGATGGATGGATGGATGGATGGATGTTTGTTAGAGTTTGTAGCCTAAACGGCTGAACGGATCTGGATGAAATTTGGCATAGATGTAGAACGTAGTCTGGAAGAACACATAGGCTACTTACTTTTGTTTTGTTTTTAATTTCACGCGGACGGAGTCGCGGGCAAAAGCTAGTAATATTATAAATGCGAAAGTTTAGATAGATGGATGTTTGTTAGAGTTTGTAGCCTAAACGTCTGAACGGATTTCCATAAAATTTGGTATAAATGTAGAGGATATTCTGGAAGAACACATGGGTTGCTTACTTTCGTTTTTTTAATTCCACGCGGACGGAGTCGCAGGCGAAAGCTAGTATTTGAATAAATTAGAGAATTCACGCTCATCGTATGAATATGAATATATTTAAGACATTAAACAATGAATTAATGACAAATTTAATTATCAACATTTTGGGACTAGAGTTGTGTTTGTGATATGAAGCATGAAATCGTGTGTCCATCCCGCGCCATCTACCGTCCAATTATCAATTAATTAATTAGTAATTACAACGTCAACTAGAAATTACGCATCGCTTGCAACACAAAGCATATTTTAATTTTATTAAAACTCGGTTAGTAATGAAATATCGAATTAATTTGACATAAAATCGTGTTGTCCTTTTGACAATGTTATTAAAGTTGGTTTTATTTATGAACTAGCTGTTCCCTGGCGGCTTCATCCGGGTGAAATTATAAAAAAAATATTTGATTGTTTACCTACATTTGTCAAATTATCAATTGCAAATGTCAAAATGACATGACATGATGACAAACCATGGCAATATTGCTTCCTTGATGTTGGCAGCAACTTATTTTCTCTTTCCCACATTAGGGTTTTTATGCAAAATATTTACCCCCTAAGTTTAATGACGTGAAAATGTATAGCCTAAAGCGTGAAGTAAGTGTAGGGCTTTTTATTAAAGAAAGAATTATTCAAAAATATGCTGTAATTGCCGACATCTTAGGCAACAACAAAGAAGTGTGTACGGTTTATTATATTAGTATAGATAACCAGGAACTAGTTTGATTGGCATCGTCAATATTAAAACAAAAGAATATTAAATGTCTTTTGTTCGCGCTTGCTTGATTTTTTTTTACTTTGTATAACAAACCTCAGTTATGTTTGAAAACAATAGTAAGAGTATTGTTAAAGAAGATCGCTCGAACTAAAAAGTGAAAAGTTTATTTCCTTCACATCAACGCCGGTTAAGTTTGCGAGTCTAGACAATGTAATATCCTCTGCTGAGATGCTTGAGCTCTATCGAATGTAGCTGGAATTTATTGCTTCTAATTTATATCGATATAATCGATACTTAGAGAACATATATTGGATTTATTAACTTACGAGAAAATATTTAAAAAATGTCATTTCACTTTAAAAACAGTTAAGTTTATGTGTAAATTTTTCCGTGCACGTCAAAGTAAAAGTGCTCTAAGTAAAAAAGTATGATTTTAAGTTAATACGTAAATATATCTCTAATTAAGCATTGTCTCAAACATTCTTAATCTATACTAATATAATAAAGCGTAAACATAAAAAGCCGCTAGACTTACGACATGCTTTAGGCTATATATTTTCACGCTATCAAACTTAGGGGATAAATAAATTGGGAAAAAAAACTTCATGTGCGAAAGGGCTACAAGCTAACAACATCAAGGAAGCTATTATTATCCAAGAAAAGGCCTTCGTTGTTATTTGTGCATTTGAATTTTGACATTTGCAATTGAAAATTTGACAATTGTAAACAATAAAATAAAGTTTTATAATTTCATGCGGATGAAAGAGCACGGGAACAGCTCGTAATAGAACTATTCTCTATTAAAATCAGATAATCAGACTAAAATTAGATATCGTCCTTATTCTAGACCATTGGTTCCCTACCAGAAGTCCCTGGACTTTTAGTGGTCACCATAACAAGGAGTTGGGAACCACTGTACCTCTTTCATCCTCCTTGAAAAAACGGAGATAAAACACTTTTGTGTGGAGTGTTCTTGGAATGGAAACTGGTATTATTACAGTGAACGGGTGTTTCGAGAACGTAAAGTTTATTTTCCATAAGTAAATACAGCTGTAAATAATCTATACTAATATAATAAAGCGTAAACACACACTTTTTTGTTGCCTAAGATGTCAAGAATTACAGCATATTTTTGAACAATTCTTTTTTTAATAAAAAGCCCTACACTTACGTCACGCTTTAGGCTATATATTTTCACACTACTAAACTTAGGGGGTAAATATTTTGGATAAAAACCCTAATGTGAGAAAGAGATCATAAGTTGCTGCCAACATCAAGGAAGCAAGGTTGCCATGGTTTGTCATCATGTCATGTCATTTTGACATTTGCAATTGATAATTTGACAAATGTAAACAATGAAATAAAGTTTTTATAATATCACGCGGATGCAGCCGCAAGGGAACAGCTAGTAGTGAATAAACGTTGCAACTGCATTGGGAATTCAAGTTTAGTAGTTGCTTTTGTTTGTCTTTTGTTATCTCTCGATCTTTGCAGACGGTTGTTTTCAACTAACATTTTAGTATGCACACTGAATAATAACAATATTTTGCAGTCTGGCTGTGAATTGCGAACTTACGAAGTTTTAATAGTAGAACTACAAGTTATTTTATAAAACTTAAAAACCCGTTAAGTTAAAATTCGTGTAGAGATTGATATGTCACATGGCGGTACATTTTTCATACGAAAGTGATATTATAAGTCAGGGACAATGAACGTGTTCAAGCAAATCTGGGTTTTTGTCGACAATCTAACTAATATAATAAATGCGAAAGTTTAGATGGATGGATGTTTGTTAGAGTTTGTAGCCTAAACGGCTGAACGGATCTCGATGAAATTTGGCATAGCTGTAGAGGATAGTCTGGAAGAACACATAGGCTACTTACTTTTTTTTTAATAGCACGCGGACGGAGTCGCGGCCGAAAGCTAGTGTGTCATAATTTAACATAGCATCTGTTGCAATTTTTTTTATAATTCACTTGTTTCTGTACGTTGAATAATACTTGGGTTTAATTATGTGATACATTTTTAATAGATAAGGTGAAGGTAAAATTAGTGAAGCGACTCTACCCATAGTCATCCGGAATTGCAGATGCGTTGCCTACCCTTAATCGACAGGGAGGAGACGCACATAAAGAGGATATTGCTCCTTCCTATGCATCTCCTCCATCAAATCCACTTGTATGATATTAACTAATTGGATAATATAGAATGTGCATAAGGTTTAATCAAATTGGACGTTGTTCTGTTTGATTCCTTTGACGTTTGGACAACCTATTACATAATGTTATACGTAGATCACATGCCCACAAAATGTTTAGTACCACGTGCAATTAATATAACGAGAATGGTTCAAGGACTTAGTTACACTGCACCGTATTTTGATTGATATATACATTTATAACCAGAATGAAGATAAATTCTTACTACATATCTTCAGTTTTAATTGTACAGTTTGACTGTGTAGATAAAATTAAGAACCAGAAATAAACAGACGTTTGTAATTTCCTACACAAACTGTTTTCAGCTTTATCTAAAGGCTTTAAATTTTGTTTTAAGCATACATCAATAATACCGGTTTAAAAAATTAAAGCCAAACTATCATTGAAACACTTCGAGGTACATGAATCGGATAACATAAGAAATAAATGCTACCAAGTGATGTAGAAAGCCACGAATCGAATAAAGAAAGGTAACCTTTTCTTCGAAGAAAATGTTTCAATCCGTCTATTTGCACTGTTAATAAAATTGTAAAAATCCTTACTTCTAAGCCATTGAAGATTACTCTATACTAGCTTTCACTCGCGATTCCGCCCGCGTAGAATAAAAAAAGCCAAGGAAGTAAGCCTGTGTTCTTCCAGACTATCCTCTACATCTATGCTATATTTCATTTAACCCTTAAATGCATCTTGTTGCCAAATGATACATACCACGTTTTACGTTATTTTATTGAAGTTGTGTGGTATGTGTTTCCGAAAGCACTTTGACGACCATAGATAATAAATATATTGAGTGTTTTTTCATAATACTACATAATATTTTTTTTTACCAGATTTTTCTTAATTTTTTGTATTACATGTACCTAAATACTTTCCATGGAGCAATAAAAAAAACATGCATTTAAAGGTTAAATACGTTCAACAGTTTAAGCTACAAACTCTAACAAACTTCCATCTATATAAACTTTCGCATTTATAATATTAGTAAGATAAGATTGTTTGTGAAGATGGTGATAAAACTGGAACACAGATCAGAATCTCGTACACTATAAATGCGATCAATGCAGCGATTTATTAAACACTCGAAGCCTCAGCAATTTACACTTTAGAGCAGGGTTTCCCAAACTATGGGTCGCGAGCGAATATTGAGTGTGTCCCGTCTGTAGGACGACACACTGAGCCAACTAAATACCGAAATAAATTGGATTTATCAAACTCACTGCGATTAAAAGTAACTCGTGTTGAAATTGAATGAAATCTGTAATGGCGAAAAACAGGACACAATTTCATCCTTCCCATTGAAATAACCTTTTTTTTTTCGGTGTAATTAATTAAATAAGTGATAAAAAAAATTACTAAAACTTATTTGAAAACTCCTGTTCAATACCGTTACCGATATGAAAATTATATCGTGGGTTGTTGAACTTTCATTAGATGGGTCGTAGCCCAGGAAACTTTGGGAACCACTGCTTTAGAGGGTAACATCAATTTCACCAGGTCGTTAACGTCTACTGCGCCTGATCTGTTATTTGAGCGGTGCAGTAAACGACAACATTGATTGATGGTCTGCACTTGTAATTTTTAACTGAGAGCCTTCGTTTTATATTTAGTACTATAACTGTTAAATAATTTTAACAAGCCGAATTTATTATATTACATGCTATCCCCCGCGACTCCGCCAGCGTAGAATTAAAAAAAAGTAGCGTGCCTATTCTTCCAGACTATCCTCTACGTCTATGCTAAATTTTAGCGAGATCCGTTCAACTGTTTAGACAGTAAATAAACATCCATCCATCCATATAGTAAGAAAGGACATCTTTGGCGGCATTAGTACACAAAATGGTGCAATTTCTACAATTGTTAAGTTTAGATTGCAGTCAAATATGCTTTATGTGAATAAAAGAAACATTTTATCTCTACTAATATTAAAAAGACTAAAGATTTGTAATTTTGCATGTATTGAAATAACTCAAAAACTACTGGGCCGAATTCAAAAATTCTTTCACCATTAAAAACTACGTTATCAGTGAGTAACTTAGGCTATATTTTTTGTTATTTTTTAAATTTCACGCGGACGAAGTCGCGAGCAACAGCTAGTTTGACACATATACATATACATTTATAACAAAATTCGCTCAAGTAACGTACGCGAATAGTTTAATAAAAAGATGTATTGAGTGATTGTGTGGATCTTGAGTTCTTAGACGTTCATTGCAGTAAATCGGATTGGTAGAAAGCAAATGAAATGGAGCGAGACGTAAGAATTTCCTTTCAACTAAAGTGAAGTGAGTTTCCACTGCATAAACATATGTACAAAACATAGTGTTGTCTCTATTTTATCCATGGGTATGAAAGAGATTGTTATACATTTTGGTACAGGTATTTAGGTAACTCGCGATATTCGTTCGGAATACTGATTAGATGTTTATGACACGTGCGGTATTTCGGTATTTGTAAGATATTGCATATCAGAAAGATATACTACGTTCAAAGCGAATTCATGATAAGTTAATAAATATGATATAGTTTTTACGTAAAACAACTTAAATATCTCAATGAAATTTGGCATAGACGTAAAACGTTGGCTATTTACAAAGTTTTTTTAAAATTGCGCGCTGCCGAAGTCGCTGGCAAAAGCTTGTATAAAACAAATGTTTGATTTTGTCTCTATGAGTCACCTTCAGCATTTTCTGTTATCATCCTCTTCCCACATATTGCTGGCGGTAAGGGGAAGCGAGGTGGATATGTTGGAGTAGGGGACCCCACCTGTGACATCTGTTGACCGCTTGCTTTTTGCCAAATTCCATATTTTAAGACATCACTTTTAGACGGTTTAAGGACATTTTAGGTCTTCTCGTGTATGTCCCAGATGATCTTAAACTGAGTAGATTGGCGAAGAGTTAATATGTACTTCGAGTTCACCACTCATAAATACCAACGTTTTATTTTGAAATGTAATACCATAAAAGACTGTGGTCATATTCAGCCGTAAGTCATTACGAGGCATTAGGGCTATTTTCATTGACGTGGGCGGCGCGGCGTTCCTGCACAAAATGATCTTCCCACAATCGCCTACACAGTCTTTGAAAGCTATTCAGTCGATTATTTATAAAATAACTAACAGCCTTTAACATTTTTAAAGCGGCAGAGATTTTTCTAATCTTTCAGTTCCTGCAGTACCAGGTGTAGCACACCCTGTAATTTATATGTACATTTCTTATTCGCACTGTAAGCGAGATACGTACCAGGTGTTTTAGAGCTGGTTTCGTAATCAACGTGTTAAGATGTATTAAGAAGTTAAATGAAATTTGCGAAGATCTGCTTTGATTAATTTTACGTGACTTCAAATTTTGATGGCGTTTGGTTTCTAGATGAAGAGTTTTTGTGATCAAATCATCATCATCAACAACTTGCCCTTATCCCTTACGGAGGGTCGGCACAGTATGTGCTACTCTTCCATACATTTCTGTCAGTTATTTTATAGAGAAACTAGCTGTTCGCGTGCGGCTTCATCCGCGTGAAATTATAAAAACTCTATTTTATTGTTTACATTTGTCAAATGTCAAAATCCAAATGCATTAATGACAACCTTTACATTGACAATCTTGCTTCCTTGATGTTGGCAGTAACTTATGGTCTCTTTCCCACATTAGGATTTTTATCCAATTTATTTACCTCCTAAGTTTAATAGCGTGAAAATATATAACCTAAAGCCTGACGTAAGTGTAGGGTTTTTTATTAAAAAAAAATTATTCAAAAATATGCTGTAATTACTGACATCTTAGGCAACAAAGAAGTGTGTGTTTACGCTTTATTATATTAGTATATATTTAGTTAATAGAAACTGATAGTTACAAACAAACCATGTTTCCTAAAAGTCAATACATATTTTTTCATATAAATTGAAACCTGGATTCTACACCACAATCAATTATTCAGTTCATGATATATTGTTGCTTGTATATTTCGCCAGTGGAAGCCGAGCGTAACGCATTCAAAAACAAACAACAGGCGTGAAATTTTGCATCGCCCGTAGGCGCTGCGCTATTGTGTCCACAATTCGTATAAAATCTCATTTTGTATTCTTTTGTGACGGTAACAATGGTTCTAAAAAAGATTGGGACAAAATTTGTATACAATTTAGGATGATGCAGTATTTATAGCTGTAATAATAAGGTTAGTCAATTCAATGCAGATATTTTCATACAAAACTAGCTGTCGTCCGAGACTCCGTCCACGCGGATTGAAAAAAAACATTTAGTAGCCTATGTGTCAAATTTGATTACGATCTAAGCGGTTCTGGAGTTAAGTGGTTACAAATCCCTAATATTAAGCCAATTTTATATTTGATTCTTCGTTTTATTCAATCAAGCAAGCATGAAAGAAGGCTTCGAACAAAGCATGAAATATTTTTACAAACAAGTAAAACAATATTTAGAATACAAGCTCTTTCTGACTAAAGAACCTTCTTATTATAAAATCCTTTCTGACTGTCATGTAGTTGTCTACGATAAAAATAAAACTGGCATATTGATTTTCCGTTGTTTGTTTAACCAGACTAAAGAAAACTTCACTCAGCTCTGTTGAAGTGATAAAAGTGTTCTTGTAAGTAATCGGAAAGTGTTTTGCATTCGTCTGTGTGCTGTTCCATTCTGATTTATACATCCGACACTTTCAAAGCGATTGCATCCTTTTATATCAGCGAGTGTCTCAAGAGAGTTAACCTTTAGGAAAATAAACTTTTGCATATAATAACGTCGTTTTTAATATGTTACAATATGTTCCTTACCCAAGTATAATAACATATTGTAACATATTAAAACTTAGTTTTAACAGTGGTAGAGCCCGCTTTAACATCTTAGCACGAATGGGTCGGCTCGCCGGTGCAATACCACGAACACACAAAAGACAGGCGTGAAGCGGAAGCAATACCGCGTTTCATCTGATGAGTGTGGTGCCGAAGGCCCAACTTTAGTCCCTTTCCCGTTCCACCCATTTCTTATAAGGAAGGGTTTGGATGGGAAAGTGGATTTGACGGTGGAGGAGACGCATAGGAAGGGGAAATATCCTCTTTATGTGCGTCTCCTCCTCCGACTATTTAGGGTAGGCAACGCATCTGCAATTGCGGATGTCTATGGGCAGCGGTCGCTTCGCCATTTCGGCGGATTTAGGTGGCCCCCTGCTCGTTTACCACCTTATCGTATAAAAAAAAGTAATAAACACTATAGTACAAAATAGTTTTAAATTTGCCTTTTTGAATGAGTTTTAAGATATGTTTAATAATTTTCGAATCAATCTGGAACAATCCAGAATTTTCTTATTCTGATATTAGCGTTATCTTCTAGCCCTCCCTACAAAGGGTCGACATATATGCATACTTCTATACATCCTTATCAGTCATCACATCTGAATTCACTCCCTTATTAGCCACGTTATTTTTCAATCCTGCTATATTTTCTTTCCTCTTCCTTTCATTCAACGACGTCTTCATCAATTCTCATTTATTTCTAGTCTTTCTTATTAATGTCTATCTCTTACACATAATCATGCATTTTATCTTTTGTTTGTCAATTACCTTATGCTACCAGCTCACTATACGTCCCCACCGAGGGGCTCGGAGCCTACCCTAAGTTAGGGTGACTAGGCGGCCAAGTGCGGTTTGGTTGACTTCACACATGTCTTTGAATTTCTGGTTGGTTGAATTGCAGGTTGCATCACGATGTTTTCCTTCACCGTAAGAACGTCGGGTAAATTATGTACATATGAAAATTCGAAAAATCGAAAATCTCAGGAGATGAGACCGTCCCAAAATTATTTATTACCGTATTTCCTTTGATAATGCTAACAAGTTTCTTATTATCTAAGGACGAAAATGTCACATTTCCTATATATAAAAATAGATTATTACGATTCGCGTAGATCTATTTTTATATTCTGACCTTTATAAATGCGAAAGTTTAGATGGACGTTTGTACCTTCTATCTTCTAAACGGCTGATAGTATCTCGATAATACTCGCATAGATGTAAAGACAGTCTGAAAGAACACATAAGCTACTTAAATGCTTAGATTGAGTCCTTTAGTTTACAACTTAATGAAATTTTCATCATTACATTTATTTCAATAACATTATTACATCAATGTAATAATGTTATTGCAGGGCCTGAGCCCTGCGGTAACAATTATAAATTTGTCCCCGCGGACTTATCTTATTCAAGCAGGCTTTCAGTTTTCAGCCAGCTTATCTTAGTTTGCTTAAAGGTTAGTTAATTAATCCCTTCAATAATACCCTGGTCTTGTTTTTGAAAATGAATATGGACGGATGTCTTTATAGCATAACAACACTACATCTTAGGCTTTTAATATACACTTCTATCAAGTCGTTAAGTACCACTAAGGACATTAAGCGGTGACACAAAAAACAACTCTTAGTTCAACTTTTTTATTTCTATCGAATATAAAAATTGTTTTTGCGACACTCTAAATATTTTCTTTGTTAACAAAATATGATAACATTATCATATTCATTTCTCTCATTCAATTGAAATATTTTGCTGAAGGCATAAAGGAACTTAGACCCACTAACTCATAAAGGCTTAAACTTTAGTAATAGCAAAGGCCAATAAGTCTTGTAGAGATGTTTTTTGATTTTAATGACATGACATAATTCCCTAAAGTGCTTGTTATAATTGGGATAAAATAATGCTCTTAATATTGTAATTCAAGTATTTTGATATAGATAACAAGTAACCTTGATAGAGGTTTCTTATTTGAAATTCAATTCTTTGTTCGAGAAGAGTTTTTAAAAGAAATAGTCTCGCTACCGGAGAATAGCAAATTTATTTATTCAATACATTTCTTATTCTTGGCGTAAACAACCGAGACTTACAATCAATGTAAATTAGATTAAGTGAGGTTTACTAAATTATAATAAAAAATTGCTGTAATATAGTTATCGTACCTTTCGAAAGTACCATCAACGCCATCTAGTGTGAAAAGTTGAGACAATTTAAATAAAACCAAAATTGTGCAGGCATAAGTAGTATTTGAACTACATTTGGAAGACGCCGGAAGTCTTGTAATCTTCTTACAAGTTAGTTATCAAGTCATTTACATATTTAGTAAGTTAGAGCCAAAAAGGACTTAACTTGTAACGTTGTTTCACCAGATTATTACACGTTCGCTATTTTTTCCATATTTTATAATCAATCCATACAACCAAACCGAAGCAATGCTATACGAACCTATCGTGTATCCGATTCATTCGAGATTTATTTAATAGCTAAGCCTATAGTGAGAATAGAAGTTCGCTGCCGTTTTATTTCTTACGTTACGTTTCGCTTTTCATAGCAGTGTCCCGTAAATATCTGAAGGTCATACAAGGTCACAAAGATCAGCTGATGACATTGATGGAGAGGGTTTATGAGATTAAATTTATCGATCGTGATAAGGTTTTTTACATCGGCTGCCCCTCGGGATATCTGAAGGGAAGATAGATTAGGTTCCGCGTATGTCAAGGGCAGCTGTGTTAAGGATGTACAAGTTTTTTCATGGAATTCATAAAGATATAAGGACCGATATCTTTCGACTTATCTCTGAGTGTTAATACCATTATAACTGCGTGAGTTGATGGATGGATTTTTGTTAGAAATCCAAAATGAACGGTTCTCTATGAAATTTGGCATAGATGTAGAACATAGTCTGGAATACATAGGCTACTTTTGATTTTTTTAATACCGTACGTACGGAGTCACGATCGAAAGCTAGTAACATATGAAAAAAATAACAAAGACATTATAAAAGAGAAGCTTTTTTTATATAAAATAATAAAATGCTTTGCAGCGGAACACAAAATATAAAAGTTATACTGTAATAATATTAGGTGTTATTTGAACAAGTTGTTTTGTTACTCCGGTTACTTGGTGTAGTTTTACGATTGTGTTTTCTTTACGTATGTAACACGACTCTTAGCGTATTTTTATATATTTTTTACATTAGGTCCTGTTAACTTTTATGGCAAATTTTGAAAAGGGATTAATACGGACTAGCTGTAGCTCGAGACTTAGCCCGCGTGTAATTAAAAAATAATAAAAAATGTAGCCTATATTACTCACTGATAACGTAGCTTTTTAATGGTGGTAGTATTTTGGAAATCGGCCTAGTAGTTTTTGAGTTATTCCAATACATACAAAAATACAAATCTTCCCCCTTTATAATATTAAGAATAGAGTATAGACTAATTAGAAGAGTAATAAAAAGATTTTTCCTTCAGGGTTTGAAATTAGTTTTCAATTCGGTAAAATTATCTCATTAAGAGAAAATAAAATGGTTCTGTTTGGATCTTAATTAAGCAATTCAATAAACGATAAAATAAATTTAAATGGAAATGAAACCAACAACTTACCTGAAACATAAAGTCGTTCACTAAATCTGTGGCTATTAAAATGGCAATTGAGTGTATTAAACCTTTTAAATGGATCTTACTATTAAACTTATTGGAAAACTAGCTGTTCCCGTGCGGCTTCATCCGTGTGAAATTATTATATAAAAACTTTATTTCATTGTCTACATACATGTGTCAAATTATCAATTGCAAATGTCAAAATGACATGATGACAAACCATGGCAATCTTGCTTTTTTGATGTTGGCAGCAACTTATGGTCTCTTTCCCACATTATGGTTTTTATCCAAAATATTAACCCCCAAGTTGATAGTGTGAAAATATATAGCCTAAAGCGTGGCGTAAGTGTAGGGCTTTTTATTAAAAAAATAATTATTCAAAAATATGCTGTAGTTGCTGACATCTTAGGCAACAAAGAAGTGTGTGTTTACGCTTTATTATATTAGTATAGATTACCTCATAACTACTGGTATAATTAAATAACAAGAAATAAAATATTTAGTCATTTTGAAAATAGTTGAAATTCTTTCGTAACATAAAGGAGCGAAGCCGATGAATTTTACATTACACGAGCCAACCAATTTGAAGCTGCGGAAAGGCGACTGAATGCTCAGCGAATTAGAACTTTCCTCGAGGAAATTCGTAGCTATTTTTTTACTGGAAAGACAATAATTGTAGATAAAACGAACCTTTTTTAATAGCAGCAATTTGATTGTTTAGAGCTTTTTAATATAATCAGCTCAATATAGTCCCCATTACGCACGCAGTCTATCCTAAGTTAGGAGTGAGTCCATAGTCATTGTTTACCTACATTTGTCAAATTATCAATTGCAAATGTCAAAATGACATGACATGATGACAAACCATGGCAATCTCGCTTGCTTGATGTTGGCAGCAACTTATGGTCTCTTTGCCACATTGATGTTTTTATCCAAAATATTTACCCCCTATTAAGGTACCGCCACATTAAGGTTTTTATCCAAAATATGCTGTAATTGCTGACATCTTAGGCACCAAAGAAGTGTGTATTTACGCTTGATTATATTAGTATAGATAAGAGATATTTGTCAATATTTTTTTATAATTTTTACCTTTAGGTCCCGAAGAAAAATCATTGCTACTGTTTATTTTGTTGTTATTTTTACAACTCATCTTTTGTAGGTTTTATACCCGTTGAATGTAAACCCCGAAGCAGTTAAAACTTTTATGAATAATACATTTTACTAGCGTTTGTGAAGTAAAAATTTAAGATCGAGTTTTATGAGTTAGACTTTTTTCATCTTGAAAGTCATGTACAATGTCTTTGTATCACTCAGAGTTGTAATTGTTATTTAAGACGTTCCTCAGTGTACGAGAGACCTTGAAGTTTATTTATATTTCAAGTAAGATTAAGCAATATAAAATCTGTGTTATATCTATATTAAAGGACAATATTGCAGTGTAAAAACATGCAGTTGCCGTATATGCGTAGCTTATAACGAAAAACCTTTTTTTTTTCATTTGTCTGTCCGTAAAATGGTTGGACTAATTTTAACAACACCTACACTGGAGGGTGACGTGTGCACAAGTAACTTTTCTTTTATTCCGCGTTGACGAATTCTGGAGCAATTGCTAGTTTAAGTAATAGATATCTCTACTAATATAATAAAGCGTAAACACACACTTCTTTGTTACCTAAGATGTCAGCAATTACAGCATATTTTTGAATAATTCTTTTTTTAATAAAAAGCCCTACACACGTCGCGCTTTAGGCTATATATTTTCACGCCATTAAACTTAGGAAGTAAATATTTTGGATTAAAACCCTAATGTGGGAAAGAGATCATAAGTTGCTGCCAACATCAAGGAAGCAAGATTTCCATGGTTTGTCATCATGTCATGTCATTTTGACATTTGCAATTGATAATTTGACCAATGTAAACAATGAAATAAAGTTTTTATAATTTCACGCGGATGAAGCCGCACGAGAACAGCTAGTATTACATAAATAATGATGTTTTAAACTTCAAATCACAAATCTATTGGAATAAGATTTATAGTAAAATTTGTTTTATATAAAAATAGTTTGATTTATAAGATCGTACAAGTACCGGTGAAAGGAAACTCATGTTTAATGCATTGCCAAGTTTTGAGCTGGATGACATTTGGTACGGTAAAGTTCGTATGAACTCCAACAAAGGGTCAATAGGAGATGGAAATAGGTGTCTGGGAAATGTCCAATAGTAAATTTATTGAATTTCAAGCTATTGTTTGATATAAAATATCAATAACCGTTTAGACACATGTACTTCATCGATGTCTTTGTTTTTGGAAGGCGATATTGTTGCTATGACAATGGATCCTCGCCTTAATAAACACGCAACGTTATTAAAATAATACAAACAATCTCACGGCTATATCTTACTAATATTATAAATACGAAAGTTTAGATGGATGGATGTTTGTTACAGTTTGTAGCCTAAACTGCTGAACGGAACTGGATGAAATTTGGCATAGATGTAGAGCATAGTCTAGAAGAACACATAGCCAACTTACTTATTTTTAATTCTTTAATTCCACGCGGACGGAGTCTCGAGCGAAAGCTAGTTATTTATATTTCAGACTAGCTTTTAACCGTGACGTCCGCGTAATTAAAAAATAAACTTAATAATTCGCCTTCCAATATGTTCTTTCCAAAAGTCGAGATTTTTTTTCATAAGAACCTCCGACAGTAATTAACACGACAAAAAAAGCAATATTGATTCATCCGCTCACACATACGTAACCAAGGAAAATATACATTGTACATATAAATTATTTGTAATTGGCAGAAATGCGGATGTTATGATGGATGTGTGGGGTGACGCGATTGGATAAGATACGAAATGAGTATATTAGAGGAAGTTTGAGAGTAGCATCAGTTGTAGGGAAGGTAAGGAGTAAAAGTTTAGCGTGGTATGGGCATGTTATGAGCAGGGATGAATCGTATGTAACAAGGAGAACGTTAGTTATGAGTGTGGAAGGGTACACCGGTAAAGGTAGACCTAGTAAGAGATGGATGGATTGGAAAGGTGACATGGTCAAGAAGGGAGTGATGACTGAGATGACGTATGATAGAGTTATGTGGAGGACAAAAAGCTGTTGCGCCTACGGGAGTAGGATAAGGAGGAAGATGACATATAAATTATTTTTGTTGCATTTCTGATATTGTATCATCAAAAATCATGTTAAAATCTACTGACAGTATAAATTTTAAATGAAAATCTAAAATGTATGCAATACACGGGTAAATGGGAACGTCGGCTTAAATCTAAATTTATTCATTCGTTCGTGTCACCGTGTCTTTTACAAGACAAATAAATATATCGCTCTACTTCCTTTCCACGTAAAACGAGCACGTGTCACATACATTCCTTACAAAACTGTGTTTATATTAATTTCTCCTCCAACGATTATAATATAAATATTAATGAAATTTTATCTCTTATTAAAACAAATATGCGGTTAAATATTCTACTTTATGCAGGGTTACTTAAGTTTCCATTTGTTTTATCATTATCCAGTGACTCATTAGTGTTAGGTTGTCCTGTTTTACGTAATTCGGTAACGAATTTCATAAAGTTATCGACCTACACTAACGAATCGTTAAACGTATCTGATATCGGCTATTAATCTATACTAATATAATAAAGCGTAAACACACACTTCTTTGTTGCCTAAGATGTCAGCAATCACAGCATATTTTTTTAATATATTTTTTAATAAAAAGCCCTACACTTACGTCACGCTTTAGGCATATTTTCACGCCATTAAAATTAGATGATAAATATTTTGGATAAAAACCCTAATGTGGGAAAGAGACCATAAGTTGCTGCCAACATCAAGGAATATTGCTATGGTTTGTCATCATGTCATGTCATTTTGACATTTGCAATAATGTGACAAATGTAGGTAAACAATGAAATAAAGTTTTTATAATTTCACGCGGATGAAGCCGCACGGGAACAGCTAGTTTATTATAAAAATCAATAGAAATAAGAAAGGGACAGATACCAAAGCATACGAATAACATGTTCCAAGTCAGTTATTGATAGATATGTGGAGGAGTAATTTAAACAGCGCTTGCTTAGTGCAGACTGGTTTATTGACGTCACATAGACTCTGTCGTCGGGCGCAGCCGACCGTTCCTTTTTAAGCAAAGTACACGCATACATAACAGTTATTAAGGGAGACAATATTCTTTTAGTAAGACAAATCTTCTTATTTAAACACATCTATGAGTGCAGTTAGTGAATTATTCATGAAATTAATTTTTAACAAAAGAATCGCGTTAAATGCCTCATATTTATTTAATACCGTAGAGCCAGAAATTCATTCATACGGATTATGCAAAATAGGGAGAAGTTTACGAATACAGAGATGGACGAGCGATTTATCATTGGAATTACATTTTTACGTACAGTAATGTAATTCTCAGATGATCCGTGCTTGAATATTAATTTTTTTTATTACTTTTATACTTAAATGAATAAAGAATAATGCCCGGTTCATATTATACAAGTACGGAGAGTAAACATTATGTAGACGCTAAGTGGCGTGATTCAGCCAAAAATAACTAAAAAATCAATGCTAGTGCAACTGTCCAACTGTACTGGCATAATGTGGGCTTGCATTACTACTACAGTTATATTACTCCAACTGCAGTGTTTTTAGTGATCACTAAGGGCATCTTAAGTAACTTCCGCACTCAGAAAGGAGTAGTAAGTAAGGAATATCTTCGAATACTGTTAATATCTTAGTAAATATATGATTTACTGTATGTTGGTCGCGACTTCGTCCACGTGAAATTAATAATTAATAAAAAGTATTGCTTACTCACTTATAAATGACTTTTCTAATGGTGAATGAATTTCTAAAATTGGCCTAGTACTTTTTGAGTTATTTCAGTAAAATCATCATCATCATCACCGAGGGGCTCGGAGCCTACCCTAAGTTAGGGTGACTAGGCCATAGTCAACCACGGTGGCCAAGTGCGGGTTGGTTGACTTCACACAAATCATTGAATTTCTTCGCCGATATGTGCAGCTTGCATCACGATGTTTTCCTTCACCGTAAGAACCTCGGGTAAATTATGTACATATGAAAATTCGAAAAATCGAAAATCACATTGGTACATGGCAGCGGAATTCGAACCCAAGACTTGTAGATTACAAGTCAAGTGTTCAAACCACTGAGACACCGACGGTCTTTTTCAGTAAAATACAAATGTACAAATCTTTCCTGTTTATAAAATTAGCATAGATATTGTTCGAGTACTATCAGAATATTAAATTCTCTGATTTAACGATAGATTTTTAAACAGTATTCAAAATTGAAGGAAAAATGTTATTTTAAAATATGGTATCGACGATTTGCAATTTAATATATTAATTTTAAACATGGTCTCACCATCAAATCAGATAAATTGGGTCATATTTATGGCAATGCCTCAAATATTAAACACCTAAGACCCGACGTCAGCTTCCAGTTAATACTTCCGCTTAGCTCAACTTCGATGAGCTATTCTGTACACATGGTAAATAATTTATATTCTAGTATTATTATTTCAAATTAAAAGTACTTATAACTCCCTTACCTTAGAACAAAAATAGAGGATTATTTGAATGTAAACAGCCGAATTTGAAGTTAAATTTCCACACTTAAGAGATCAAATCTCATTCGCGTTCGATATTAACAAGATCAATCAAAGAATTTCGGCTCTAGCTGTCAGAGGCAGCTTCGTTCACGACAATGTGGCGCCCCTCATAGGAATATTATAAGCATTAGAGATGTCCATTGCATTGACATATCGATGGCACTCATAAATGTTTTTTAAAAAGATTTAAAAAATATACTCTCAATTGGGGAGATAGTTTTTAGAAATATGAATCACTAGTTTTCGCCCGCGACTACGACCGCGTGGAATTAAACAAAAACAAAAGTGAATAGCCCATGTGTTTTTCTAGACTATCGTCTATATCTATACCAAATTTCATTGAAATCCGTTCAGCCTTATAGACTACAAACTCTAACAAACATCCATCTATCCATCCATCCATCGAAACTTTCGCATTTATAATATTAGTAAAGTATGATTAAGGAATAATTTGGTTATTAATAAAATTGGCGGATAAACAGATTAATAGTTTACGTATGACATGAGAAGTTTTTCAAAGTACTGTTTGATTTAGTAACTGCCTGTGAGTTTTGTATTTTATGTTATGAATTTCTTGATTGAAAAATGTTTTGTAAAAAAAAAAATACTTAAGTTGTCTACAAATGAAATTATCAAGCCTTTTCATTAAAGCCTGCGATGTGCTATGCCGATGTATCGATAATTATGGATATATCGATATAACTAGGGAAGTGCAATGACATCATATCGATAAGTATGGATAATGATGTCATTGCACTTCCCTAGTTAAAACAAAAGTTAAAATTGTTAAGAATACTACTCGATATTTACTTTGAGGGAAAGCCTAAAAGGATAGGCGTGTCCGATTCCATCGCCATTTAAATTGCGCTTTTAGGAATAACTCTTAAGGAGTGGAATAAGAGTTTTCCGAAGTAACGAAAGAATAATTTTTGGTTTAGTTATCGTTTCAGAAAAAAATGGTTTTACATCGCTTTAGTATTTAAGTACTAAACTTCATATCAGTTTTGTATCACTGTTAGATCAGCCGTCATATCTGAATCCACTCCCTTCTTAAGCATATCCTCTTTCACCCAATCCATCCATACTTTCTTCGGTCTTCCTTTTCGTTTGTAGCCATCCACATTCATTCTTAACACTTTCTGGTTTATGTCCCCATCGTCTCGTCGCATAACATGTCCATACCACGCTAACCTGAGATCACTGTTAGATGAACTTTGCATTGTTTTGTTGGGAAAACAAATTAGCATGTCCTCATTAAACTTTCGCATAGTGCAAAAGCTTGCGGTCCCGATCAGATAACTTTTAAACAACAACGTAAACAATGTAATTACATTAAAATGTTGGAAACCTTTCTATGAATTAAGGATGAAAATTAATGTTTGTAAAAGCGAACATTTTTTTGTTTATCTCTACATTTCCGGTGAATAATTTAACGAAATTAATGCAACGCGAATCTTTAATGATTTTATATTAATCGACTCTACTTTGTTTCAGGTGGAAGGTGCTGAAGGATGAAAAAAAAATCTTTTTTGCTTAAAACTTAGAGTGAGACTTATAAATTCATAAATATAACAATAGAAAATAGAAATCTGTTAAAATAAAAGTGCAATGTGTTATTAAAAATATAAAAAAACTATGAAACTAAGTGTGAGTGCGTACCGCGCGCATGCGTCTGCTCATAAGAAGATACTGACGTCATCGTATCAACAGCACTACGGCAGCACGGCAGCGCCACCGCCTTGCAACCAGCTACAACCGCCTAACTTCACACCACAGGTATGTTGAACTGAACACAAGTGACTTATCCTACTCCCGTAGGTACAACGCGCCGGGTTTTCGTCCTCCAAATAACTCTATCATCCTTCATCTCAGTCATCACATCTTAATCATGTCACCTTTCACGCAATCCGTTCTCTTTCTAGGTCTATCTCTACCGGTGTTAACACAAGTTACACATGACATACTTTAATTAGTCGGGTTATACTAAGTTCCCGTATTCTTTAGCAAGGTTAATTTCGGTTCATTTAAACTAACTTAAAAAAGTATCCTAGTTTAGATTTAAAAAGGATTGAAGCAATAATAAAGAAAAACCTCTAGATATGACAGAATATTTTATTCTGTTTTCTTCTTCTCTATAGCTCTACAGCCCTCTGTGGGCCTTGGCTTAGTCCAGCAGCTTCTTCCATTTCGGTCTATCTCTGGCCACGGTCCTCCAGTTTGCTATGCCAACGTTTTCATCTGTTTACACCTTTACAAGTATGGTCGTCAACATTTTATATAGTGTAATTTAATAAACGAGAACATCCGGCTCGAAGGACCAAGATGTACGTAGTATCCGTACATGCGAAATAAAACACCGTAGTAAAGATACTTTTGTAGTTTATTCTTATAACTACGGCGATGTATGATTGTGAGCACACGCGAACGCTGTGGTGGTTGCAATGTGAACTAGCTGTGTATGAACGTCGCGTGCGTTATAATGGTATCAAAAATGCTTACTCGGGAAAAACATGTATTGCGCGGTGTTCACACCGTACAATTAGTTTAATTATATAATCTGTATTTTGTAACTACGATATTGTCAAATGAAGCATGTTGTATTCATAAAACTTTTGTATAGCCAAAGTTTGA
The DNA here is from genome assembly GCA_003118335.3 of Papilio memnon. Lineage (NCBI taxonomy): Eukaryota > Metazoa > Arthropoda > Insecta > Lepidoptera > Papilionidae > Papilio > Papilio memnon. The sequence continues at coordinate 2,722,878 of LD689012.1, forward strand.
CGTCTGAAATGTTCTCAAGACACTGAGACTTCCGATATTGAATTTCTTTCTTCTTTGAAGAGACAACTACTTATAAAGTAGGCACGAAAGGTGCAAACACTCAATGTAGTAGTGAAACTTTTGACAGGTTATATAATAACAAAAAAACAAAACCGACTTCCAAACAAAATACATTAAAAACAAAACATTCTCGAAAAAAAAAACA